>CM067366.1:58033800-58139319 GCA_034401795.1 Chaetoderma sp. LZ-2023a | reverse complement strand
CATGACACGTGTGTTCTTGGAACAATTACCGATCTTGCTCGATGATATTAACTCTACGTTGAACACGGAGGACGCCTACCCCTCAAACATGGTTTAGTTGGCCCAGCGTAAGTTTTATTCGTTGGCCCAACGTAGTTTTTGCTCGTTGGCGTTACGTTGTCCCAACATGTGATTCGTTGACCCAACGTTGGCTTTACGTGTGGTTGTTTAATAGAAAATTAGTTACGTTGGGCCTATGTTGTATTTACGTTGGCTGGCTGATGGTAAGTTAGTTACGTTGGGCAAACGTAGATTTTACGTGGAAAAAACTACGTGATACGTTGGGCCAACGTAATCCCAACGAGCAAAACTATGTTGGGTCAACGAATAAACATACGTTGGCCCAACGTTGGGCCAATATAGCATTGTTTGCAGGGTAGGTTTTACGGGGTTTTAAGTATAAGACTAATGAAATATTCACGTCTTAGTGCTTGAGGAGCGAGGAAAGCTGGTCAGTACTGACGGGTGGCCCACGGGTGCCCGAAATTGCACTAAACATACCGCGATATAGCGACCTGCTAGAATTCAACTCAGAAACAAAGTAACGGGTAGAGTTGAATATCATTAGCATAATTAGTTTAGAGGACATTGCTGCCATGGCAGCAATACCTTTCAATCAAAGTATGTTCAAAATATTCAACAGATAATTGCCTAACCCTTCTTGTGTCAGGGAATTGGCACTCCTTGCAAGGATATTTCATGCCACAATCAACTACGTATCATGTAGGCTGGTGTTATAATCAAATACGTCATGAATGGCGTAGTAAGTTCGTCACGAACGTTTAATTGATGACGGGCCAATCGTTGTTGTACTAATTGTATGTCTCGTAACATGCAGTTAAATATTTTGAAACTAATTTGACTGGGCACCCAGCGCTAAAGCGCTAAAAATGTTGTTTATTCCAATTAACCATTTAATTGCCAATGCTTTTCAAGAATTTGTTTATTTTTGCAGCCAAAAAGAGTATTTTTGTAAATTTATAACGACAATTTGTAAAGAAAATAGATTTCAGTTATCCTTCAAATGGACATTCATCAAATGTGTAATGGTCAAGAAAATTCAAATTTCTGCTTAACTAGTGTCCAATTGCAGTGTCCAAGAAGAGTATTTTTGAAAGTTTACCGCTGAAACAACTTGCTCGGTTACCCGAGCCAGTCATTCCAGTGGTAAATTTTCACAAACATTTTTCTCTTAGCCTGCAAATGGACAGTTCTCAAGATCACTGCAGAGGTCGTTTTTCACCAACCTGACCATTAAAGGGTTAAGTTGACGCAAGAGGGGGTAATACATAACATGTTTCGGATTTTTGGTGGGGGGTTGAAACATATTAACTTATTTATGAGCTGTACTGTATGTCCCAGTATTGAAAGACGCTTTGTGGGCAAGGTGCTGTGGTTCAGGACATACACAGCTCTGGCTAAGCCTACTAAATATCGTCAATGAAAGGCAGTCTCAAACTGTTTAATATTGTGGGTAGTATCAGCTTTATTTCAAATTACTTTCAAATTATTCTACATATCGTTGTAAATTGTTCACAATTTCCTGATAATTTTAGAAAGAAATCGTGATTTGTTATCGTATCGCGATTTATTTAATTATCGAACATCATTCGGGTGGTCTATAATTATTACAGGATCACTCGCCATAGATAATGCCTTTTCTCACCACTATCCAGTGTTTCTTTAAACCACTCAGTCTATGGACCGCATATATATGTCAAAGCACTTTAATCTTATAGTCCCAAACGACTCTTTCTCTCTCTCTTTCTCTCTCTCTCTCTCTCTCTCTCTCTCTCTCTCTCTCTCTCTCTAGCCCGCCCGCCCGCCCGCCCGCACGCACTCTCTTCTCTCTATCTCTCTCTCTCTCTCTCTCTCTCTCTCTCTCTCTCTCCCTCCCTCAATCCCTCCCTCCGTCACTCGCTCTCTCGCTCTCTCGTTCTCTCTCTCTCTCTCTCTCTCTCTCTCCCTCCCACACTCCCCTCCCTCAGCCATCTCGCTCTCTCTGTCACGCACGCACGCACGCACGCACGCACGCACGCACGCACGCACGCACGCACGCACGCACGCACGCACGCACGCACGCACGCACGCACGCACGCACGCACGCACGCACGCACGCACGCACGCACGCACGCACGCACGCACGCACGCACGCACGCACGCACGCACGCACGCACGCACGCACGCACGCACACTCCACCCCACCCCCACCCCCACCCCCACCCCCACCCCCACCACCCCCACCCCCACCACCCCCACCCCCACCCCCCACACCCTCTCTCTCGCTCTCTCCCTCCCTCCCTTCCTTCTCTCTCTCTCTCTCTCTCTCTCTCTCTCTCTCTCTCTCTCTCTCACACACACAGCCCTCTCCCTCCCTCTCTCCCTCATTATTCTAATAGAATAATTTGGGAGAAATATTAATACTTATTTGGCAATATTATTTTTAATGTTGCATTCAGAATGCACAAAACGATGGCAGAATTGTAAATTTTTTGCAAATCTAGAATAGCCACAATCGCTCTTCATTGGTTAAAACTGACTAAATGGTTTCTGTAGTGATTTTGAGAACTGCTCATATATTGCAGATATAGACCTTTCTTGAGAAAGTTACCACTGAGTGACAACATACAGAAACCGAGCCAGTCATTTCAGTGAAGGCAAAATATATCAATTCAATACAATTCAATACAATTCAATTTATTACTCCAGACTTTAGACAAAGTATGCGGGGGAACATATTTACATTCATATTAGATATATACTATATCAAAGCATCCGGGCCACTGATACACCCATGGGAGATAACTCTTGATACTCCACATGTTTGCGCATATCGAGTTACCTGGATGCTCAACTTATCTAGTTTTCGTCTCCAGCTACACATTTGCTTGGATTTGTCCTAGCTGAACACATAAAGCACACGACCCAAGTAGCATAAAACAAGTTGGTTCCGACAGTACACACGGGCCAACAAGTTGCATACACCATTTGTGCAAAATCCAAAATCGGCATAAAATATTATATGTCAAATGTCACGAAATAAAATGTTGGATGAAAAAGTTGGATGAAACGGAGAGACACGGGCCAACTTGTCGTATACAACTTGTTGGATGAAAAAGTTGGATGAAAATAGAACACTGTTCTATTTTTTCAGCCCACTTTTTGTTGCATACAACATTTTATGTGACCAATCAATGGACCTTTCCAGTTTTAGGTAAGCTCCATCCACAGTTCGCCCGCGTTGGGATCGAGCGATACCTGAACTCCCTGACTATCAATGTCCAGAAAACTATACAGGTAAGCTGTTAAATATTGTGTAACTAATTTGACTGGGTGCTCTCGCTGCCTATGACAAGTCAAATTAGTTTCAAAATATTCGACAACATGTTTATTAAATTGTAAAGACATACAATTCGTACACTGTGTCGCACTATTACGCGTTTAAGACTACATCGAGTCATTCATGCTGCAATTGATTATTACGTCATCCTACACATCACGTAGTTTATTATGACGTCATAATTTAGTTGAATTTTCCAATGTTTATTTAATGTGAAAATACAGGACTACTTCAAGCGCGATTAACGAGGAGGCATATAATATTTTACTAATTCTGACATTTGACATATACTATTTTATGCCGATTTTGGATTTATTATAAATGTTGTACGCAACGTGTTGTTTCGTGTGTATTGAGGGGCTGTATGTGTCTCACCTCCGTGAGAGCATCCCTCCCTCTGTTATCAGCCGGGTTTTGTTCATATATGGATTTGTATTATTTTAGTTCTTTTATAAAGCAACTTAAACAAATAGAGGAATCCAAATTTAGCCGTGCCCGCCCATCTCTAGCTAAGCTCCACCCACGTGTTGCCCGCATTGGGAGCAATCGATCCCCGCGCTCTCAATTTTCAGAAAACTATACAGGTAATTAAGCTGTTGAATATTTTGAAACTAATTTGACCAGGTGCTGTTTCTGCCTATGGCAGTAACAGCGCCCAATCAAATTAGTTTCAAAATATTTAACTGTATGTCTGTTCAATAGTAAAGACATACAATTCGTACAATAAAGCTGGGTCCGTCATCAATTAACCGTTCGACGAAGTTACTACGGCATTCGTGACGTAGGCTACTTGATTATAACACCAGCCTACGTGCCATGTAGTTGATTGTTACGTCGTATGATTGACTGAGAAACTGTATTCACGAATTAGTATAAACGGCGTGTCTAATTATTGTAGTATACTGTAATTGCTATGGGAATGGGTGTATACGGTTGTATTGCAATGACCCGCGAAATTACATGTAAGCGTGTAGAGACAGACCGTCTGGTTATTTGTTGTACCTGTTAGACAATCGCTTTAAGGCAATTTCATGCAGAATTTCCAGAAAACTTGATGTAAATAACTAAAACACATCTCATAAATAAGTCAAAATCTTTCCAAAACAGAAGCAAGTTAGTTAGTACAATGTTGACCAATGTTGACCACGATTCTAAGAAATGGTTCGTTGACTATTATGACCATAATTGGATTGTTAGAAATTACTGCAATGTATCCCAGTCCAATTGACCTTAACAGTTTTAGCTATGCCCCGCCCACCCCCAGCTAAGCTCCACCCACATTGTGCGTGTTGAGATTGATCGATCCCCGAATGCCCTGACAATCAATTTCCTGAAAACTATACATGGAAGCTGTGGCAGAAACAGCGCCCAGTCAAATTAGTTTCAAAATATTTTAATAAAGGGTAAAGACATGCACTTCGTACAAGAACGCATAGTCCGTCTTCAATTTTGCATTCGTGACGTACTAATCTACTTCATTCATGACGTGATAATGACCTCATTGATTATGATGTCATTGTACACGTGACATCGTTGATTATGACGTCATATGATGGATAGATACACGTGGAAAGGAAGACCTACTGTAAATAGTGAACTAGTGAATCTATAGCAACATTTCATTACTGTCTCTTGGCACATACACCCTCCAACACCAGAAACAACCAATTCTTTATGATGTAGCGAATAGACGGTTGAATATTTTGAAACTAATTTGACTGCTGTATGTTGCTATACAGCACTAGATTCCAGTCCAATTAGTTCCAGGTTAATTGAGACACTGGTATTTCAAGGGTTAAACGGTTAAGAAATAGAGACACAGTACATTTCAGAGATAACGTAGAGTGGTTCCAAATCGAAATAAAACGTAATGTTGAATATTTTGAATGGAATTCAATTGGAAAGATGTCTTTCAATCAAATTAAGTCCTAAATATTCAGCAACACAACTAACAATTTTCTGTTTTGTCTTTAGGAAATTTGTAATTATTTACGATGTGTGCTGTAGTGGGGGTTCGGAGTAATTAAAATGCATGCGCGTAAGTAACTTAATCCTTAACCACTATGATGTCAGAAGTTTTAATTTTCAAATGAAATTAAAATATGAACTGGTGTTCATTTTTGAACAAATTTTGGTGAACAATGTTGCTGTCTACGACAGCGACATCTTCCACCAAAATTATTGAAAAATGTACATCAGTCAGTTTGATATTGACACAATAAAACATAGAATATTGACAGCAGTGTAGTAAGGTTTAAATCACTAGGCTTTAAACAAACCCAATTCAACAACAACCGGATATGTGTTTAAAATCTCATTTCCCTTTCTTTAAATCTTCTCTTTCTAGTTGAAAACAATTCCGTTGAGGCCTTCAACAAATCAGAAGTAATTAGCGAAATAGAGGCTCAGTCGCCTCGTTATCACAGCGCGCGTGACGGGGGGTGAGATGCTGTGTGTCATGCTTGACGGAGGTTGTCGAATTTAGGGGGAAATAAATTTGTTTTATTGCTATCAAAACATTGCAACAATTTCCTGCAGTTCTACGGGGCAATACTTTTGGCACCTGTAATCGCAGTAACTCAATTTCAAAACAATCGTACACATAAACGCTTACACATTTTAACACAGATTTGACTGGAGAGCTAAATCTTCTAGCTAAATTTCTTTCAGCCTATTTCAGCTTAATCGTTTTTAACTTGCCAATAATTTGTTGTGCTTTGACTGGGGCCTTCACCTGGTTAATTAAGTGTTGTTGCATTCGGAATATGTTCTATTATCGCGCTAATTTGTATTAATCTCTTAGAGAGCCGACACCGAATCCAAATAACCTTCCACAAGTCATAAATTATAGCAGAAATATGACTGACTAAGTTGCTTGAGAACAATGTTGATCTTGGTGTCAAAGGTGGTGGGTACAATAATACATACACGCATTAAATCGGCGAGGCTGTGGAAATATAAATTCCACAAATACTGCTTCCAGGTTGTACTCTCAGCCAAAAGACATAACATGTGTGCCACTCAGTCGGAAGTTCTGATGTCACGAAGCCAGACAGACGTTCACTATCGGAGTAATTGTTTTATTACGCCTATCAAAGGGCCCTGCACCTGCATTATCAACTCTATATCGCGGTCACCGGTGTGCCAATAGCGGCGCGCGACATTTGTGACATCAATCCTGACAAGAAATGGGTGGGGTGTGTCGGTGTCCCAAATAAAACTCCGGCCCATACATTCACGACGTTTATATCCGTCTCTGCCCCCACGTCGTACATTATATCCGAACATTCCGGGATTATTAACCCGTTGAACCAAAAGCTGAATTCGAGATCTCATTCACAATAATAAATATTCTGTTGGACATTTTGAAACTAATTTGGCAGGTTCCTGACAAATTGCTTTCAAAATATTCAACAGCTTAATTACATAAATAGTTACCTTGAAATTAAGATTCTGAGAATCAAAGGATTTAAACAACAAACTAATCTGTAATGTTTCTTAAATAGATATATTTCCATTTAGTTTGAATCAGATTTGCAAGAAGTTCCAATCGTGTGTTGTTGGTTAATAATGGATGAATTTAAACAGTTTTGGGCTTGAGAACGTTATTAACACAATTTTCAGTAAAATTTATTTTTAAATATAATATAACGATAAGTAGTTTAATTATTCGTGGTTTTACGAATAATCATTGGTAAATTCTAGGAATGGGCAAGTAAAAAAACAACTGTCATATTGCTCGCGACACCCGTGTACAGAGAGGCTGGGTTACAGCAACAGCACCATCCACTCAAATTAGTATCTATGTTCGAATTCGACGAATTACCTCCAGCGTCATAAGCCTAAACACATTGATTTGATAACACAGGTTACTGGGTCAACATTGGACCATAGACCCCTTATTGGCCCAAATACCGGCCCAGTACCCTGCGTTATCATGGTTGCAATATCTGGTCTGGGTTGAATGGTTTGGTACCGGTGCAATTCTAACGACCCACTGTCTATAAAACCGTGGCACTAGATTAGACAAAATGTTATGGATATTTTTTTTCAAACAAAGAAATGCAATACGAACCTCCTAATTCGGCATAGGCTAATTTACACGGGTTATTTACTACAGGGGTTTAATAGATTCGTTCTCAGTACACACATAATAAAACGGCAATTATCACGCCCAACACGAGATAGATTTACACGATTTGACGTGAATTCTACACGTACCCGCGCGACATTCTAATCGTTTACGTTTGATAAAGTAATTCAGTGTCAACCCCTAACGCGGTTCTCTGGCACAAATGTCGCGACCTCTTGACCTTTCACAAATGATATATCTACGGAAAAAGTCAAATGTAATTTTACGCAGCGTGTACGATTTAATCCATCCGTTTGGAATTCGAAACGCGACACATTTATACAAACATTATTGCCCATTTTACCGCTAAAATCCCAGTATATCAATTTAACACCAACCATACAGGTAACGTATTGGATATTTCGAAGCTAATTGAAAGAAACTAATTTCAATACAAATTATTCTCAAAATAATCAGCAATATTTAATTACTATACACAAGAAACTACACCAACGACAAATAGAATTAAATGTGGCCGAAAGCAGTAATACTTCCGAGTCTGTCTGCAACCTAGTTATTTGCAAATGAAATAAATCAAGAAATAAATGTATCCAAATTATCCGCCATTACTTGTACCAGACAATCAGATATGATAAATGGAAGCCGTACAAATACATAAATCATAACTTTTACCCGAATCCAGTCAGCAGTCTTCTAATGTGAATATCCAGGCGGAAGTGGTATGCATTTACGCGACGAAGTCGTATATAGCCACTAGGACTAGTAGTACCTAACGCGTAACTGGTTAATATTTTTATAGGCCTATATTTTAAATAACCTGAATGCAGAAGTACCTGGCCAAATGGACCACCTTATGGAGCTCAAACAGTGAGGCACTATAGGGCAGTTCGCTATGATATAGCGACTTTGGGGGCCAGCATACATTGGCTCATTAAGACAGGTGGTCTTTGGGTGGTGTCTTAAGACCGCCATTATATTTTGGCACCAAAAGCCACGTGGTCTCGCAAGCCAGAGTCGGATTAACCCTTTAACCATTGAATTTATTTTTGAAAATTTGCCACTGGAATGACTGGCGCGGTTATCTGTCATTGACGACGCACTGGCAGTAGGATATAGCGCAGTCATCACCGGAATGTGATTTTTACATTTTTCAATTTTCGACCTGAGCTAGGTCCGAACACAGCCAATTCTATGGCACATATTCGCCTAGCATTTGGGAGCCGAGTAGTCTACCGACTGGCCTACCATCCAGAAGACAAAATCCTCTTTCCCCGGATCAGGTTCCAACTACCCGACTCACAACCACACGAATTGACTGGAACTGATAGTGTGCATTCAAGACTTGCCATATCTCTAGACACGCGTATGTAGTAGTAGTAGTAGTAGTAGCAGCAGCAGCAGCAGCAGCAGCAGCAGCAACAGTCATTCCTTCCTTGACACACCCGATAAGGGCCCCTCAGCGAATTATCCATGGGCCCTGAATAGGCGTAATTCGGTTCTGCCTGTAGTAGTTTGTCATTGTCTCGATATTGGTCATTCACTTCTCGCTGTTGTGGCTTTGGTTGTTGGCTTCAGGGAGCGTACGAAATACGGGATCGGATCTAGGTGGAAACATATAGGGCTCTAGGTCATGATTTCACCGAAATCATTCAGCTGATTTTAATGAATTTGGTAGGTGAAGACATCTGCCGAATATGATTTATTTGATGCTATAGATTAAGAGCGCTGGAAAATTGGTGGGGTTGTGTGGCGGGTGGGTGGGTTGTTCGGGTGGAGATTGGGGAGGTGGGTGTGTGTGGGTGGGGCGTTGGGTGAGGTGGATGAGTAGAAAGGCGACGGACGACATAGGCGGCTGTTCTGATTGGTCGAGAGCTTGTGATGTCAGCAATGACGTCAGCAATATTTGAATTAGACCATGCTCACCTTTTTCCCGCCAAAAATTCTCGAATCTGATTGGCAGAGAGCCGATTCTATTATTCTCTCTCGGTCAATAGGATTTGCTTAGTTTTGATGGGAAAACAAGTAGTCATGGTCTAATTCAAACATTGATTACGTCATTTATGATATCATAAACTATCAACCAATAAGAACAGCTGCCCATCCATTTGCTGCATTTTGTGGATGTAGATTGTTTGATGATTGCCAGGTGCAGCGATACATGAAAGGGGACATCAACAAAGGTAGGTCATGTGACCTCTTGCAGCCAATCAAAGCATCCGCTTATACTGTTACCATTGCTCAAGGTATAAATATGTTGACCCTCGGTAATGCTGATTGACAGGCGTAATGAATCGTGAAAGTGTTAGGGGTATGGGAAGAGGGATAGGGGTGTGCCCAAACAAAGGATCATGGGACCCCTCTCTGCATATCACTGCGGTCACGTATGCAGTCATCAACGCTTGTTCTGTTGGGCTATTGGAAGATACTGAGCTGTGAAACTGTTAGCAAACATGGGCTAATTCAAATATTGAAGATGTCATAACTCTCAGACAATTGGGGCAGTTGCTTATGTCGCCATTGTTTGTTTTGTAGAGGTAATGAACCATGCTAATGCTTAGGGGTCTGGGTGTTGGGAGATCTATAGAGTCATATTGCATTCAATCAAGTGTGTGGCCTACTACTACTACTACTACTACTACTACTACTACTACTACTACTACTACTACTACTACTACTACTACTACTACTACTACTACTACTACCACCACTACTACTACTACTACTACTTCTACTACTACTACTACTACTACTACTACTACTACTACTACTACTACTATAACTACTAGATTCATGTAATTTCATATTGTTAATGCATTTATCGTGAAAATTTCTTAATTATTCAGGAAAACCAAAGCAACTTTGCCAATGTGGAATTATTTTAGATTTCAACCTGATAGTACTGGAAAAATAGCAAAAGATGAGTCTTGTTTAAAAGTAGTTTCAGTGTGCCAAGTGGTAATACATCAAATGTTATGAATAATTTAAAGGTGTACCATATAGCTATCTATAGTAAGATTAAAGATGTCAGTGTATTAAAAGGTAAGCATGATGGCAGTGAGTGTGACAGGGATAGAGCTATAGTAATGCCGAGTGAACAGCCTAAGATTTCTGTGAGTATGAATAAAGGAAGTTGCTATGACTGTACGTCTGCTCGGTGGAAGGGTGTGACCAATTCGATCGATCGCTATCTAGTAGGGAATGCGATTCCAATATACATTGTAGACAGGCATCACTTTAGGGAAATGATTAGGACATTAGATTCCTGGTATGATTTGCCAGGACGGAACTACTTTTAAGAGCAAGCAATATCAAAGGTGAATACAGATATCTGTGAACATGTTTATGCAGAATTAAATGAGACAGAATTTATTTCTGTGACAATGGCTATGTGGTCCAGTGTAGGCATAACACTGTATATGGGTGCCACTGTGCATTTCATTGATAAGAAATTGGAGTTATCTAGTCAGTGTCTCCATGCACTGTTCTTTCCTGAAGACCATACAGGTGAAAATATAACAGATGGGTTGGTGGAGGCAATGGCCACTTGGTCCATCTCGCGTATCTGCATAGCCTGGATCCCGACTGGCAATGCATCCACTGTTTTGCATGCCATTGACACAATCTTAGGATGGTCAAGGATTTCGTGTTTCAGCCACAATCTCAATCTTGCCATCACAAACTCATATAAGAATGAAGATTGTGTCAAATGGGGATTTTCGGTATGCAGAACAATTGTTTCTGCATTCAGTTACAGTTGGACAAGAAGGCCGGATTTTATGGGCAAGCAGAGAGAATTATCACTACCGTGTCACTGGCTTATTGCGATAAGAAAAACATACATATAACATGTATAATAAACTTTAAATTATGAATAATTTAACAGTTTAACATGCAAGCTAGCCAAAAATGGCTTCTGCATTGGTTTTGAGAAATGTCCAAGAGAAGACTATTTTTGAAATTTTATTACTTGAATAACAGGCTCGATAACCAAGAAAGTGAGTCTAGTGGTAATTTTTCAAAATATGCATCTCTTGGACATGTCTATGAGCAAATTGAAATTTTAAATAAGTAAATAATTAATTTATTTACTTTAAATGTAATTTATTTTAATAATCTTTTAATTAATATAATCAATCTAATTAAAAATTTTAATTAATTTAATAAATAAATAATTAATTAATTAATTTATTTATTTATTTTATTTTATTTACTACTACTACTACTACTACTACTACTACTACTACTACTGCTGCTGCTGCTGCTGCTGCTGCTGCTGCTACTACTACTACTACTACTACTACTACTACTACTATTTCGAATTGTATCGCTTTTTTAAACAAACAGGAGTGTTATACGTGATTGGGATCAGCACATGCAATGGCAAAACATTTTCTGAAGCAAGAGTTGGCCATCCGTAAAGTCCTGAGTGAGGATCAGAAGTGTGTGCATTTGATACCGCATTACAATGATGTATTTGATCCAGTGGAAGACCGAGCTGATGTACTTAGTGCTAAAAAGTTTGTCACATTTTCCATGGTTCACCCACTATTAAAGTTAGTAGAGGCAGACATTCCAACACCAGGCTTCATTCCCTAAGATCAACACATAAGGACAATATTCGGGAGTATATGTCAGGGAAGTATGAGGATAACAAAAGTAGGAAATGGTTTGGTTTGCAACATATGTCCATCCATGCTTCAAGTGTGATTCGTTGTGTGCATGCACAAAATAATCAAAGAAACAACTATGCATGAGCAAAAGGATTGTTCATGCATCTTCCAAATGCAGTATTGATAAGCCAACACCAGCGAAGAGAACATTGGCGACACTGTTTACCAAATCAAAGTCGGCATCGGCAAAGCATGTGGCGACAACACCTCAGTTCTGAATAGGAAGACTTCATCATATGAGAGCTCCCTGCACATGACATCGAATGATAACCCAATGGATTGATGGCATGTGCATTCAGGACAATATCCCACTATTGGCAAATGTGCTCAGAAATATCTTTGCACCTGCGCAACCAGTGTGCCGTCTGAGATATTGTTTAGTCTGTCGGGTATTGTGACATCAAGGAGAACATTACTCAAGGCAGAAATGGCCAATATGTTGATATTTTTGTCTGCGAACTTATAATTGTTCTTGTATTGTCTTGATTAGTCCTACACATTCTTAATCTTTTTGTACGGCTTATTGGTTACTATTCTTTACAATATAAATCTTATTCTGTTGAATATTTTAAAATTAATATGAGTAGATGCTGTTGATTCCTAAGGCAGCAACAGCTCCAGTCAAATTAATTTCAAAATATTCAACATTTTGCCTTGAAAATGAGATATAGGAAATCCATCAGGAAAGGGTTAAAATGGCTTCTACAATCGTTTTGTGACATGTCCATTGCCGACCAAACGAAGACTATTTTTGAGTGGTTATCACTGGAAGGACTGGCATGATAGCCGAGCCAGTCATTCCATTGTTAAATTTTCAAACCTAATCTTCTCGGGGTCTGCAAATGGGCATTTTCTTTAAGAAAATGGCTGTTTCTGGATCAAATTTGGGGGATAAATCATAGATATATTGTCTTAACATACTTAACTAGTTCTTGTTTTAAAATAAAAAGGAAATGTCATCATGTATACTGTTTATTTCCTACAATGGCTTACAATAGTCTTAAGAAATGTCTATTTGCAGAACAAGCGATAACACTTTTTGAAGCTTTTCACTAGAATGGCTGGCTCGATAGCTGAGTCAGTCATTCCTGTGATAAATTCTCAAACATAATCTTCTCTTGGTCTACAAATGGACATTTTCCTTACGAAAAATTGTCGTTTCTTGGTCAAATTTGAGGAATATATTGTGCTTATGTTGTCTAGTGCTTGGCCCATTGTTCTGTGTATCAAATATTATGTATATATATATATATATATATATATATATATATATATATATATATATATATATATATATATATATATATATATATATATATATATATATATATATATATATATATTTATATATATATATAAAGAAATCAAAGTAACAAAGTTCCTGATTGTCATATTTATAACCATTCTTTTTTAGTAGGTTTTCAGTTTTTGTTACACAGAAATCTTCCTTTCTGAAAGCAACTATAGACTGTGCGTGCGCATAAAATAATTAGTTACCTACCATCCATATTCCTCAAAGCCTGTCAGATTTTTTATTTGTTAACTATAGCGGACAATAGTTGAGTATTTGTCATTTGAGCGCAACATTCTTGAGGTTTATATAATCGAAAATGGTGCTTTTGACTGGCAAATTATCTGTATCCCATTGTTGGCCTCCTCACTGCATCTGGCATCAAGTAGCTGTTTATTTATAGCCCAGATGTCATAATTTTACCTATCCCAACAACAATGCAGATATGAATGTGTATTTCCAATACAGTGTTATTCAATCAATAGCTAGTGTGTGCAGAGAATGTTAGTGTACCCAAACCGGCCATTCATACCCATTACACAAGCATGACAATTTCTACTGGAGTACCGGTTTTCATGTCATTTCGTGACGTTTTGGATTTGAGAATTTGAACCTACGATTTAATCGAAAATCACGCTTTTTTTCAAAAATCGATAGCGATGTTTCAAGGCAAAAATCAAGCAAGCCTACTACTACATCTACTACTACTACTACTACTGCTGCTGTTGCTGCTGCTGCTGCTGCTGCTGCTGCTGCTGCTGCTGCTTCTACTACTGCGGCAGTGGGAGGATAGTATAAAAGGTTTAACATACAGCACATGCTGTGATGTTACCTGACCTTTGACCGACATTGTATTGAATATGGCCTCAATGGGAATGAGTGGGGATTTTAAAGATGGATCTTTGAGTTTTATTCCAATTCTCTTTGATCCTGGTAAGATTCTAGAACATTGAGAGATCTAAATAATTACCAATGAAGATTTTAATATCTCCCTTGGGGTCAAGGTCATTTGCGGGTAATAATTTTCAATTTTGATGTTTGGCATAAGTAACCTCCCTTTTATCATACCACTTCAGAGAGTATGTTAGAAAACACTTTATTTTATCCTTTAGGGTCAAGATGAACTGTTAGTAGTTAACACTTTCAGGTTTTGAGAAATCATCTTTTCCGTTCCCAATGTAAACCTATGGGTAGTTGAACTATGGATCTTTGACTTGCGACTCCTGCTAGACTTTTTATCGGATCAGCCCTAGACACATTTAATACTTATATAAAAAAGGCGAGGGATTGCAGATTTACAGTTACTTCAGTAAATGTGTTCTAGTTGATATTATTAACACCAATATTGTTAATATTACTAATATTATTATTTATACAGGAGGGATTGGCCATGCATGGATTGCCCATTGATATGTTGTGTTGTTCTAGGCCAGAAAATGCCACAGGCCTGATCGGAATGTCAAACATTTTAGACTATACTGACCACACGCCACACGCCTTCTTGGAGGCATTATGACTTTAGAGAGCTGTCAACAGTAAGACCACTCAGCATTTGTATGGTTCATCACCTCCACAGAACAAACATTGGCGACTGTATAAGTGGCTGTCCTGATTGGCTGAGCGCTATGACATCATCAATATTTTAATTGACCACATGCCTTTTAACAGTTTCATATCTCATTACCTTCCAACATCTCTACAAAACAAGCATTGGCCACTGTATAAGCAGCTGTGCTGATAGGCAGTGAGGAGTCATGGGATCCTTGATTCCCACACCCCTAACATTAGCGCAACTCATTACGACCATCAATCCGCATTACTGAGGGTCAATATATCAAAACCTCGAACAATGGTGACTGTATAAACATCTGTTCTGATTGATCGTGAGGGTCACGTGACATACCTTTTGTCACACCCCTTTCATGCATCATTGCACCTGTCAATCATCAAACGATCTACATCCCAAAGATGCAGCCAAGAGATGAGTGGCTGTTCTGATGGATCGAGAGCTTATGCCGTCATCAATGACGTCATCAATATTTGAACTAGGCCACGCCCACTTTTTCCCGCCAAAAATACTTGAATCTGATTAGTCAAGAGAGAACAGCAGAAACTGCTCTCAACCAATCATATTCGTGTATTTCTGGCGGTCAACAAGTGGGCGTGGCCTAGTTCAAATATTGATGACGTGATTTCCGACGTCACAAGCTCTCGACCAATCAGAACAGTCGCCCATCCCCTCGCATTTCTACTAATATGTGAAGCATAGGTAGTTATAAACATGGTGATTATGCACTTTATTACTCAAATTGTAGGAAATCTCCTCTCGGAGCCCTTGATTCTTCAATGTCCTTTCTAAGATAGGACACCAACCGAGAAGGGGCGGACCCCCATCGCATTCCTTTCCACAATGGACCTTTCCAGCTTTAGCTAGGCCCCGCACATCACTAGCTAATCTTCACCCGCACCTCGCTCGTGTTGGGATCGATCGATCTATCTCTGAACTCCCTGACTATCAATATCCAGAAAACTATACAGGTAAGCTGTTGAATATTTTGAAACTAATTTGCCTATGGCAACAATTGCGCTCAGTCAAATTAGTTTCAAGATATTCAACAGCATGTTTCTTAAATAGCAAACATTTACAATTCGTAAAGCGTGTCGGACGATTAAGCGTTAAGGACGGGCTTAATCGAGTCATTCATGACGTCATGATTATGGCGTCAGTATGCACGTCGCATGGTTGATTATGACGTCATATTATCGATGGGTGACCTGGAAAGATGAATCGAGCCCAAAGGTGGTAAAATATGTGTTTTTTTCATCCTCAGTTCCATTCACAGTTCTTGCCTATATAGCCATTATTCCACGGCGCCGTGTAATAGTTTTCTTTCCATCTGATCTTGAAATAATTTATCAGTCAAATACAATAACTCTTGCTAAAATCCGGCAAAACGACCTTGCTATTACTGGAGGTAAAACAGTAACCTATCTGGCTAATGAGAGAGGAGTGTTGATGTTGGGGTGTTGGGGATGTAACCATAGAAATCTACATAGATAATATTTCTATAGGTGTAACTTATAACGATGTAATAGTCTGTTGGGTACGTCCGTTTAACTTCTGATAATAACGGTATAGATGCCTATAATATCGATAGGAACTACACTATAAATTTCTCCTTGGTCTCCGTGTGTGCATCCATGGGTGCCCTAAGCTGATTACGACACCAAATTAAAGCTGATATTGATATTTATTTTGGAAGACAAATTACAATTTGATGACATGGGCGTCATAGATCAGAGAACAAATAACGCCCGGATGACAGACACGTCATAATTCGCTTTAACTCCCACCGAAGTTTATTTGAAGTGGTTGCGAAATTGTAACACTTTTCAACCCAAAATCGGATACACGATTTAAATGCTTATGGCCATTTAGCAAATCAAGACGAATAGGGAATATTAAGAAAAATTAGCTGAATCAAATATGCCTACATTCGGTTAACATTTTTTTTACATATTCAGCAGTCAGCTTTTTCGTTCGATTGTAAGAGCTTTTCAGTAGGCCTACATTGCTGGGGTTTCTGCGACAAGTGTGTTATTAAATCGGAATTAGCGTGTTTGCCCAAGATAAACAGCTTTATTATAAAACCCATTTTCTTTTCGCTGTCTCACCCATCACGGAGTCTCAATTATTATTGGAAAGCTAACAAACGACATGTATCCCCAACCCACCCACCCCCACCTCTTATTAAATTAACATCTCGATCCTAACTAACTTAGAATTCATTATATTATGTGTCGTCAAAACACTGGCAATATTGAAGGACTTATCCTATCTTCGTAAACACCCGCCCTGGCTGAACGCATCGCAGATAAAGCAAATGAGAAAAAATATGGTTTTCATTTAAAACAACAACACAACGATAAACCAATATTTGAGAAAATCCTCTAAACCCGATGCGCGTGTGAGAAGCAAAGCGAGATTATACATTATTATATCTTTAACACTCTTGTCAAAAAACGGCTTCTGCAGTGGTCTTGAAAAATGTCCATTTGCAGACCAAGAGAATACTATTTTTGAAAATTTACCGCTGGAATGACTGGCTCGATAACCGAGCCAGTCATTCCAGCGGTAAATTTCCAAAAATAGTCTTCTCTTGGTCTGCAAATGGACATTTTATATGAAAAAAATTTATTTTTAAAAACAAATTCGAAGGTTAAAGCGTTAAACACGACGGAAAAGGGGAATCGTTCGCAAAATCATTTCTTGCAGTTTGACATAAGTTGATGAAATATTAGTCATTGATCGCCGTGTTTATATGAAATGATAACGACCTATCGTAAAGAGGAATATTCGTAGCGAGTTGTTATAAAATTTAATTAAAATGAAACGCCCTTAATTGTTTGTAATTGATAACGTAACCTTTTATGTTGATGGAGTAAAATATATATTTTGTAATGAGCTCGCGAAAGGATTGCAAATGTTATATCTTGATTGATAATTTACTAATAATTGTTGCTGTGTAATACAACAACAGCTTTGCGCAATGCGCGCTCGCATGATAAGCATGAGGTATCGTGTAAAATGGAAGCGTGTAACATAGAAATTGTGAATTCAGTGGGATAATGGTGAGATTAATTTTAATACCTGCTAATTTCTAAATCCTCGACACCACAACACAGGAATTATCTAATGATCGGATAGAATTCGTCTCAACAACACTGACAATAAAGCCATATAAATGCCTTTGCTTTTGCCATAGGTAACAAATTTAACGCTTTTATGCCCGCTAAGGGAAGATGATGTTGAATATTTTGGAACTAATTTTACTAGCTGTTGCTGCCATATGGCAGCAACAGCTCCCAGTCAACTTAGTTTCCAAATATTCACCGTTCCGTAGACATGTTGATACATTGCAATTTCAAATGCCAAACAGTTAACCCCGCGACTTCATAAACAATGAATCAAATTTTATTATTAAATACGTCGTAACGTCGGAATAATGTTGAATAACTTTTTAATTTGATCTGGCGATCTTGAGTAGAACTGAAGCGTTTTATTGACCGCTATTCGCCAGGCATTAAAAGGAGAAAGGTTCCAGGTGGGTGTTGATTCAAGAAAAGCAATAAAACTTTATCTGGCGGTAATTATACATAGAATAGATTCACCATTGACACATGTCACGCATATGTACGCATAATCCGTGATAAATATGCACAGACCACGTTAACCCTTTAACAGCGACAACACAGAAACGACGAATTATGTATGATGTAAGTATTATTCTCTCGTATATTTTGAAACTACTTTGAATGGATGCTGCCATTGCCCATGGTAGCAACATGTTCCAGTCAAATAAGGCTAACATATTCAACACATTTCTGTATTATCGTAAGACCAGTAACAGCTTTCGTCATGGTTGATCTGAAAATAAGCACAAATTAGTAGACAGATGAATTACGAGAAGCTACCCCTAAACATTTCAAGATAGATAAGGGCTTACGAGATTCTCGGTTTCCAATTGTGCATAAATGACGTAATCAATAATTTTTCGTCTAACTATATCTTGAGATTGCCGGTACACCATTACAAAAAGCGAGAGCGAATTAATTGGTATTGTTTGTTTGTTTGGCATTGTCGAGTCCCAGGAAATGTATGCCCCATTTATGCCACGTCGATGCTTCCTTGAAACTAACAGTTTCATTGGTCAGCATAGCTCCGAAAAGGGCAATAAATTGAATCGAATGTTTGCAGCTTATAATTTTTAACTTATTTTTATGTTATGCTGTTGAACACACTTGCCTCGAGTGTCTTCGTGATGATGACAAATGGCAAATCTTTGGGAATGGTAAATCCAGTTTTATCGATATATGTCTCGCCCATCTCTAGTTAAAACTCCTCACCCACTTTGCCAGTCTTGGTATCGATCGATCCCTGCACCCTCTGAATCTTGATTTTCAGAAAACTATGCAGGTAAGCTTTGAAACAAATTTAACTTGGTGCTGTCGCTGCCAGCATATTCATTAAATGGTATAGTCATACAATTCGTACAACCTGACGAGCTATTACGCGTTTAAGACGGACTAAATCGAGTTATTCATGACGTAATTGATCATGACGCCAACACACGGGTCACGCAATTGATTATGGCGTCATATGATTGATGGATACACTGGGTTCCTCAATTGCTCACACTATTGGCTGAATTGCAATCTTACTGATCTTTATCGAACTCCATAATCAGGTTGGGTTTGCAACAGCTAAGGTACATTCTGATTGAATAGGCGCCAGAGGACCGCGTGATTCGTAGACTCCTGTTAACACACCTCTCCGCTTGTGTACTCGGATGCGTCAAGAAAGTTATAAGTTGGAATATTTACCATTTAGAGATTTATTGCCGCCCAGCTCGGTGTTTATTTTGCTATTGTATCACAATGTGGGAATCTGATCTCTCACTTAAGTATATGACGTTTTAATCAATTGGGGAGCATATAGGTTGACTTCACAATGCATAGTGGCGTATTTAGACCCGTCATGTACATTGAAAAGTCCGCCATGTGTACGAATGGTATGTCTTTGATGAATTCACTATTTAAAATACATTATGTTGAAGATTTTGAAACTAATTTGAATGGACGCTGTTGCCACCATAGGCTGCAAGAGCCCCAAGTCCAATTAGTTTGAAAATATTCAACAACTTACCCTGTCTAATTACCTGGAATGTTGGATTCTGGGAGTTCATGGTTCAAAGTCTATAAATTGATCCCAACATGCGCAAAACATGGACAGAGCTTAGATAGAAATGGGCGGAGCATAGCTAAAAATAATCTATCTACTAAGTTTCAGGGTCCACCGTAGTACTGATTAGGAACAGAGTTTGTATCCTGTAAGGATGGAAAAGGGTCGCCACAAAAGGAAGAGAGGATTCTGGAATTATTGAAAGTCACCTATGGCTCAGCAGACTGTTTCCCGGGCCTGTCCTCGTGGCGTACACATCGCATTTCACTGCCATGAGGTGAAGACCTTCCGGTCGAAACGGAATTACACGAGAGCTAGCCAACGAACAGAGTAACCAATGCCATAAGTGGCACCTGATCTGGGACAGGAAATGCAAGAGCATAAATATACCAGACACTCAACTCCTGGCTGATGCCTACCAATGAAGCGAAGTCGAGGATGTACCACTTCTGTCGCAAATGTGCAGATGCGTCGACCAAACAATGGGTGGCAGTGACATGAATCCAATAAAGACAAAATCCCGTTGCAGACTAGATGATGGATATTCGTCCTATTACCACCGAAGAAGAACTTTTTTGATGAGTTAAACGTATCTAGAACCTCAAAATTCAAATGGAAAACAATCACATACAATGCATGAACTACTCTGTATAATAATTTGAAGCTTATTTTACTTGGAGCTGCCTGTGGCATTCCAGATTCCTGTAAAATTAGTTTGAAAATATTAAACAGCTTACCTGTACAGTTGGGTTGAATTATAAATTGTGAGAATTCAAGGTTCAAGGTCTAAAGATGAATGGGACTAAGAATTTAAAAGGGGCGAAAGCAGCTTCGTTCATGGTTGTCCTCTACTGAGTACCAATACACGAAAGACAAATTAAAGTTAATTTAAACTTAGGTGAACAGAAAACGATATATCTTAAAACTAAAGTTCGTTTTAGCCAGAAATTGACCCGGAGATAAATATCGATAGTTTTAGACTAAATATTAGCATATATGCAGATGATACTGACCAGCCGTGGGGTCAATCACTGTGGTTCATATATTTCAGAAGAACCATGACATTTTGTAGAAGCTTACCCACCTTGTGCGTCAAACTATCACAGGACCCGCCCTCGCGTCATATACTAGCCATCCCACTACCCATATGGGAGCAACGTCCAGTCTAACCGAGAAGGCCGGAGAACGAGCGTGTGGAGTGACCAGTACGACACTACAGGGCCAAACGGCATACATGTTAGAGGCAACTATCATGAAGCAGGTTATTGAGCCAGTATGTGGGCCAATACCTGACTAATGCCGCTCGGTATTGGCCCAGTACTGGCCCAGTAACCTGATTCTTGATAGTTGAGAAATGAAGGGAGGAAGGTAGAAATGGAGGGAAGGAGGGAAGGAGGCAGGCAGGCAGGCAGGCAGGCAGGCAGGCAGGCAGGCAGGCAGGCAGGCAGGCAGGCAGGCAGGCAGGCAGGCAGGCAGGCAGGCAGGCAGGCAGGCAGGGATGGAGAGGGGTGAAGAGAGAGAGAGAGAAAGCGAGAGAGAGAGAGAGAGGAGGGAGGGAGGGAGAGAGAGAGAGAGAGAGAGAGAGAGAGAGAGCTACTATATTCTGTAGCTGTAGTACTAGAAACATCCTACAGCTGCAATCAACCCTTCTCCGCTTTTGCCCACGGTGTCTTGTCCTCGGCCAAAATGCTTAGCTTCTTGACTTTAGTGTACCGAGTACTGTTTTCTTGAAGTCACCTCGTAGCACGCTTAGCATATTTATGCAATGACGTCCTCTCCTGGCTTTGTATTTGCTGGCTCCGAGTAGGGCGAGTTCCAAGGCTCTCTGTGCTGGTTTTGTCTGGCATCCTTAGCACATGGCAAAAAATGAACCATCTTTATTGGGGGACTTTTACAGACAGCGTTAGGTCAATTGATATGTTGGCAATGCCAATAAATAATTTTGCAAGCACGCTCACAGGTTCGCACACACTTTCGCACACACACGCACACTACCGTGAGAGCTCCACCGTTGTCGCAATAAAAAATAAAGAATTTGTAGAAAGAAAGATAGTAAAATGGGTCAAAATTTTAATAATTTGTCTGCCTACTGATGATTAATATTCACCTCCAGAAACGCAGGAAAAGCCATCGGAGAGCATCCGGATTTCACTTTTTTCAGAGGAGGCCCCTCGACCCCCGCCTGGTGAAAGAACCCACATTTGTCAACCCGCCTCCGGGCCTGGCAACTTACCATACCGCCAACCCCACCTGCAGCATACCAGAGTTTGGAGTAGGCCTACCATATTCACCGACCGTCATGCTCCTTCAGATTCGACATATCAATTGATGTCACCAACATCACAGATCCTGGTCACAACTACGCCGCCACGATCCCCCAACCCAGTCATGTCACCCTCTCTTACCACATAGCCATCCCTACTGGCAACGTCCCAGACGTCGACGTCCACCTTGGTGAGGCGTATCCACAGTTACCCCGACCATCCCTAGGTATGCTGTGGGGTCCACCTTGGTGACGCGCATCCACAGTTACCCTGACCCCCCCCCCCCCTAGGTGTGCTATGATGTCCACCTTGGTGACGCGCACCCGCAGTTACCCTGACCCTCGCTAGGTATGTCATGATGTTTTGCGCGACTCGATTGCACTTAGAAACTTGATATCCAGATTAAATGCCTTTTAATTTGTTTCGTGTAAATTTAATTACAATATTTATTTGCTCTGTACGATTGCGCCTTCCCTTAATCTTTCGACTTCTCTTCGCGGCGTTAATATGAAAATTCAATAATCGTGACCGGGGAAAATTAAATCCCGAAAGAAAACAACTGTATTTATTATTCCCTGTGTTTGTGACAAGTGTATTTGCAAGGCGCATGACAAGCACTTTCAACGCCATAAACAGAGATATCGATATGCTATGTACATTAAGGGGGCTCCATCCTAAACAGGGTCATGTTGTCTCCCACCCACCTCGTCCTGCACTGCCGCGCACATCAAGAAAGGACCCCATTGAAAGACACATTACGGAAAGGTACTTATTTACGAAATATCGACAGCTGTGTAGAATATTACATTATATTGGCAGTAACACTTCCAGTCAAATCAGCTTCAAAATATATCTGTAAATATGTGATTGCGTAACATACCTATTAAAACCTCCGAAATTGTCCAGGAAGGTATAAGAGTTTGGAGACAATTGCTTCTCTGCAAATAGAACCTGTACTTGTGTTTTTATCGGTCTTCAACAGCGTCTTCCTTGGAACATATTTTTCTGAACTTTGGTTCTTAGCGTTTCAAGGGTTGAACTTCCGCCGACACAACTGCCCAACACAGATGGTCTATCTTCGACGCTTTACGGACATGGTAACCCGGAAACGGCGGAACGTCGCTAAGAAAATTAGTAAACTTCGGGACCAAATTAGAATAAATTCGAAGCTTACTTCGGTATAATTGATTAATAAAGTTAGAAAACGAATTGAAAATAAATGTAATTTTAACCTATAAGTTGTATTTGGGTCTCGTACACACTCGTGACCAGGAAGATAAATTAAAACTTGTCACGATGTGATGAACTAAATCCCGAAAACAATCCATAGTACTTTTAATAACTTTAATAATAATTTTAATCGCCCGATTTCGTGTCTAAGTGGGTTATCTATAGATGCTATAGATTTCCTTTGTTATGTCGAATATAATTTGACTGAAATCCGTTGTTGCCATAGGCACCAACGGTTTTTACTCAAACTGGTTTTACAAAGCACAGCGTGTTCACTATTTACCGACATCCACACCCCACAAACGCTAGTATTCCTATCTTAGGGTAACATATAGAATGCATCGATTCGCAGTTGCTAGCCTAACAAACCCAGAAATGCAAAGTCCATAATCAGATTTGAGTACTATTTAATTCCAATTCTTAAACAGTTTTATTTCAACACTCTTATCAAGACCTGGATAGTTTATCTGCGTTAATAATTCTAAATCCTTTAATCTCTCGTAGAAAAGGCAAAAAGACACATAGCCGTCAACAAACCCCTCCACCGAGGTAATTGATTATAAATTAATAGAGCAATTTTGTAATTTTTAATTTAAATTTAAGTAAACTGAAAAGGAGAGATTTTAAAAGGGGCGTTTCTGATATCTATACATTGTGACCAATGTAGGCAAACACTTAATTAAGAAACTGAATTACTCTCTAATCGAAATAATTTCTGACACATTCTATCACTCTATCTTATTTTTAAAAGTCGAAGTATCCATTTCTAGCTATGCCCCACCCATTTTAGAGTAGGACCCACCCATGGTTTTCGCTGGTTGGAATTGATTTATATATGCCTACTTTGAATCCTCAATTCCACCCACCCTAGCATCCCACGTTCAAGGTAACTATACGTTGTTGAATATTTTAAAACAAGTTTACTGGGGGCTATCGCTGCCCATGGCAGCAACAGCCCCTAGTCAAATTAGTTTCAAAATAATCAACAGAATATTGACTAATTTGTGGATTCATCAAAGACATACAATTCGTACACTTGGCGGGCTTTTCGGGCGTCCTGGCGGAGATATCGTGATTGTGACGTCAGCATACATGTTGCGTAATTGATTATGATGGCATATGCTTGAGTGACAAAAAGGCGAGGCATGCCAGTATACACGCGGTATATGAAAAGAGAAATAGCAACGGCATTTTCTGAACGAATGTCGGTCATAATGCTTAAAGTGGAATTGAATAATAGCAAAAGAAACCTAAAAAATAGGTTGAGCACTGGTCTTGTATTAACCAAAAACTTATACGAAGATACTCACTCACATACCCACGCTTCCTGACTATACACAAAAGCAAACGAAAGTAAGTACTGTAGATTTCATCACCCCACCCCACCACCGTCAGCTAAGACTTGACGGGCACAACTAGCCTACCATAGACCACCGCTACATTCATCACCCACCCTGTATGGCTGCGTAACACGGTTTAGTTCGCGTACAAACCAAACAGCTATACAAATATATTAGTTAAGTTAATCTACTTGGAAACAATCAACGTATCCAAACCTGGAAACGAATCGCAAACCTCGCCATAAATGTCACCGGGATAAGAGCCAATGACGACCAATTCCATCCCGAATACATTATACACGGTAAATAGGAGCAGGATTCCGTTCAAGTAAATACTGATCATGTTAAAAAAATTTGAAAACAATTAATTGAAGCTTGTTGCAGTCCAAGAGGGAAAGGACATTCAATCAAATTACTTTCCAATTACTCCACGTTAATTAGCTTTATATGCGGTGTACATCTTTAGAATGCGTGGTGTTGAGTGGGTTAAATCCGGCTGCCACTTGTTGACTTAAAGACAGCATTCTGAAAATTGTTGATTACATAACACTGACCATAGTCGAGATAAATAACCTGTTGACCAGTGACGTAGTTATCTACTTTGACCGCCTCTTCAGACCACATGTCTAGAAACTGAGTGTCAGAATTAAATTTATTTTAATATGGGTGTCTTTATCTTCACGTGTTTTGTGAATATAAAATTTGCTTCATTTAAAAATAACAATTTTAGAGAGATTTCCTTCCCGACGTAGCGGGATTTGATGAGCTGTATGAGTTATTCTCAAAACTGAACAGCAACGACATTTTCAAAATGAGCACCAGTTAGCAAGCATTGGAAAATACACACTGCTAATTCAGCAAATACAATGCTTCTAAAATTTTGTTTATCCACAGGGGTTTCTGGAAATTGATAGTCAGGGAGTGCAGGGATCGATCGATCCCAACACGAGCGAGGTGTGGCTGAAGTTTAGCTAGAGACGGGTATAGCTAAAACTGGAAAGGTCCATTGCATGCAATGTGTTCTGTTCTGCATTGTGCATTATTTGGTAGGTTATCCTGAGGGATCTTTATATCATGTTCCGAGACTTACAGCCAGTGACATTTCAATGTGCTATCACTATGTATGCGGAACAAAGGCCCTACAGGAGAACCTCGGCTCCATGTGCACTACTTAACATACAGCGAATCTATACATTGCAACATAATAAGAATAATTGTAACCTCTGTAGCTAAATTATTAGTAGAAGTATTCTTTGTTTTATCCACATTTCTCTTTGCGACTGCCAGGGGCGTAAGCATGGGGCAGTGGGGGCAGGGGGGGGGGGGTGGCGGAGGTGGCGGGAGGTGGGGTGGGTAGGGGTGGGGAGAGCCGTGCCCTTTACCAATTTTTCTGCGAAAAATGAGTAAACTTTACTTTAGAACTCTTAACAGAATTTTTAGAATATTCAAAGCAGACTGAGCAGTTGTATTAAAGTTCGGTTGTTTTGGCATTAACGCAAGTCCATCAAGGAATATGGGAGTGCTTCTAGACCGAATCAAGTCATTATTGCAAACGCTATTTGTCTAGTGGCAGTTACATGTGACATAATGACCTTTTCTGTAAACGTTGCATGTATCTTTGCGAGTAAAGGTAGGATATATAGTCATATGCTTTTTGAATCTTTGAAGTGGGGGCACGCTCTACGCTCTACGCAGATTTGCTTCTGGCGGCCCTGGTGACTGGGACGTATGACATCATAGGTTAAGCGTGTTTCTTTTACTTTTCGCTGCCGTCCAACACTCGCAAAACCACGCGTATTGCCTTTAATAAGAGTTTCTCGTCAGGTTTGTTAAGAATATAAAAAATGTATTATTTTATCATTCATATTTGGCGAATATTATTTTGATAGCATTGACTTCTTCTGGCTCTCTGAAGGCATTGATTCTGGCATAGCGTTCTAATCTTGAGACATGAAAGAGACGGTGGTGCAGTAAAACCAATATAATTGGCACTTTGGAGTTATCACTTTGAATGTGAAAACGCTCTGAATGTTTCATACATATAGATGGCATTCTAAATAGTTCACAGGCAATCGGTAGGAACATATATATCCTTACTAGCCTTAATACTTCCTAAGATGTTGAAATATTAATATAATCGATGGCATCTGCATAGTACCTATGCCATCATAAAGTCCAACCACTAATCGCGGTGGATTATAAATATATGCAATAAGGTCATCAGTCCCCTAAATCTGCACAAATATAGGTAATTGCGATAGCCCTATTCACTAGCGAGACGTCTGCGAGTCCTTTCTGTCTCGATGGGATTCACCATTATGACGTAAGATTTTGAATTATGTGGAAGAAATTGCAGTGATATAATGAGTCGTAAAGCAATTTTGCTCGAAATTACAGATACAGCTTGCAGGTGACTGATGCAAAGCATCTTGAATGTGCTATTGATTTCAGATGACAGCCTGTAAGTCCAACATTATCCAAACATATCCGTGTTGTGTACTATGTACATTGGCTATACGATGTTGGGACTGTGGTATATAATGGGCAATGGTGACCATGTCAACCAATGGACCTTTCCATTTTTAGCCATGGCTCGCCCATTATTTTGAAACTAATTTGACTGGGTGTTCTTGCTGTCTATGGCTGCAACAGCGACCAGTCAAATTAGTTTCAAAATATTCAACAGCATGTTTATTAAATAGCAAAGAATTAGAAAGACATACAATTCATACAACGTATCGGACTATTTGAGATTTGATGACGGTCTATATGAAACCCTTTGTGACGTAATGATTGTGACGTCATCATACACGCGCTGAGCTGATTATGACGTCATACGAGGTCAGATGATGGATGGATACTCTGGAAAGATGAATTCCCATGGTTGGCCAAATGTATAATTGTTATCTGTACACGTTATCAAGCCAACACCACCTTCGTTTCTTCCAATATATTACACAAAATGTATGTGATGTATATGCATCATGCCAATATAATTTAAGAGACATTTGATATCACTTTTCAGAACATGGCATAATGAGTATTCAGAAAGATGATTATTGGATACCATGATGATCACAAACATGCATTTTCTGATAGCATTGCCACCCTCACGAATAATGCGGT
The DNA here is from genome assembly GCA_034401795.1 of Chaetoderma sp. LZ-2023a. Classification (NCBI taxonomy): domain Eukaryota; kingdom Metazoa; phylum Mollusca; class Caudofoveata; order Chaetodermatida; family Chaetodermatidae; genus Chaetoderma; species Chaetoderma sp. LZ-2023a. Next base: position 58,111,184 of record CM067366.1, on the reverse strand, counting down.
ATGCTAAACAAAAGATAACGTAATTTTAATGCTGTGTGCATTATGTAGAAACATTTGACTTAGACATGGAAAGTTAATCATGTACTGGATCAGGATCAAACAATTAAAATAGATATCTATTGATTGATTTTATTTTATGATTGATTTCCCAGAGCTATATTGATAACCGGAACTGATGTATCTATGCAGATTAAATAGATATAAAGAGCAAGTTATTCTGAAAGGAATGACACGTACTGTTCTATCTGTGAAGCGTGCAAAGCATAAACATACTTGGACAGAGTACAATAATTAATGTTAAATTGCAAGTTGATCCGGGTGTCTACACTGCATCAGACATTCGTTCCATGCCGCCGCGAAATCAATGGTTCACATAGGAAGCTCCATTCTTCTGTCTTAGTGGGGGGGGGGGGGGAAACAATTTGCCTTTGGAAGTGGAAATACGTAACCCACAGCATATTTTGCCATAGGCAACAACAACGCCCAGTCAGACGGACGATGCGTTGTTGCACGAATTGTATGTCGTTACCATTTAATAGCCTGTTGAACATTTTGAAACTAATTTGACTGGGCGCTGTTGCTGCCATAGCCGGTAACAGTACTCAGCCTTATTAGTTACAAAATATTCAACAGCTTAACCGTATAGTTTTCATGAAATTGATAGTCAGGGCATTCGGGGATCGATCGATACCAACACGGGGAAGTGTGGGTGGAGTTTAGCTAGTGATGGGCGGGGCATAGCTAAAACTGGAAAGGTCCGTTGTTTCGGTTGTTTCTAGAGTTCAGCTAACACATGGCTTACTGAAATGTAATATTACAGAAGAAAGGTTTATGAATGATCGTGTTTTATTTATTGTGTCAATAGTTTCAACTCATTTCACCTGTCTGATATTCTTACACATATGGAGCCGATACAACCTCACTTGTGTAAACACCTCTATACTTTTTGCCCATGTAAGGCCTGAGCGAATAAAAAGTTAGCTTGACCATTAATAAGGCTCGGTACAAGCAGTCAATCAGAAATGTGCGTAACATCATACTGTTTAATATCGGCGCAAATATAACAATAATATTAATATTGGTCCACTGCGCCGTTGACCATCTGGCGCGTCGATATCGAATTTGATATTGGTTCCTGCGCCGTTGACAAACGGGCGCGCCGATATATTATTCAATATTTGTCCCTGCGCCATTGGTCAACTTTGTAAATTCGATATTGGGGTGTTACATATATGATACCCAATTATTAAATACGTTTGTAAATGTGCATGATAGACGCAGAAATTCTAAAAGTTGCATTAAAAGTAATTTCACGGTCAGTACTTTTGCGGCGCGTTGGTCAGAACTCTCAACTAGTGATGCGCCACAGCGACGAACGCGAACAACGCGTAATGAGGTGTTCAAACGTGTTTTAGTGATCGACTTTATTGGAAAATTTGTCAAAATATCAGTTTATGTTATAAATAGAATCGCAAACTCGGTCCTATTTAATATCACTATTATCAACTTCGTCGGAAATTACCTCATTGTACACGCTAAAGCTCATGCAATGCGATAATTTACGACTCAGTTGATAATAGTGATATTAAATGTGATCTCGTTTCAGATCCTCTATATATGTATTGTCAATAAGCATCATAACCAAGAGGAGTGATCATTGATACTGTACATGTGCCATCATGTGTACAGATGCTCGCGAGCTACCAACTTCATTTGTTACCTATTGTATGTGCAAAAAATAAGGTCTTCACAAGACCAAGTAGATCGATATCAAATAAACTAAACAGAAAGCATCCTTATAGCGTAGAGATTCAAGAGTGCCCAAAGGATACGATTTGTCAATTAGGTCTTGAGTGCATCTTTGATTTTTCTGCGTTATCGTGAAAGATATTTATGATTTTAATTCTTCAAACTGCATTTAAGACAGGCCGTGAAGCAAGTTTGTTGGAGAGAACATGAAGTGTCGATATGCTTGGCACAATCGCGATGATCCAGTTTTGTGAAAATGACTTCTCATGTGGAACCTAGGAAAGAAGGAGGCGGCGGCTTGTTATATTGGCTATCGCTCAGAACTACTTAACCTGAAACCCCGGTTCCTGCCTGTGTGCTCTATCTGGCCGCCGTTGGAAACATAGACAGTCCCCTTCGCTTCTTGCCTCTCTCCATCCAGGAGCATAAATGGGTACCAGTGTAAAAACTTGGGAAGTTACCAATAATAGACTGCAATAAAACCAGCCTATACATGGCGTGAATAGAATCAGGGACGCGAAAGAGGCCAACCAAACCAATAACTTCTAACCTCTGAAAGGATTGTACCGAAATTGGACAACCGCAATTCACATTTTCAGAGTATCCATCCATCATCTGACCTCGTATGATGTCATAATCAGTTCAGCGCGTGTATGATGACGTCACAATCATTACGTAACAAAGGATTCCATATAGACCTTCATCAAATCTCAAATAGTCCGACACGTTGTATGAATTGTATGTCTTTGTAATTCTTTTTGGTATTTAATAAACATGATTTTGAATATTTTGAAACCAATTTGACTGGGCGCTAGGCAGCAAACAGCACCCAGTCAAATTAGTTTCAAAATATTCAATATTTAACATCTTAGCTGTGTAGCTTTTTGGAAATTGATGGTCAGGGTGTTCAGAGATCGATCGATCCCAACACGTGTGTGGGTGGAGCTTAGCTAGAAATGGGCGAGGCATAGGTAAAACCGGAAAGGCCCATTAGGAACTAAGGCCGTGTTCTCACTAGAAACTTAATCCGGAACAACGCCATACTTCAGTATGACGTTATTCCGGATTAAGTCTCTAATGAGAACACTGTCTAAAGTTCACCCCAGTCTGATTAAGGCAAATAAATAATTCTGATACATATAAACGAATGCGCCTTGAAGTGACTGACGCGGAATTCCTATACCATAATCAATCAATACTATGTAAGATTAGAGATGAGATGTGTATCCCTTTAAACGCTCTACATCTGTTTTTTGCCATTCTTGTTGGCCATTATAATGCTAAGAACTGTTATAATATATCATCCAATTCAATTACTTCATTTTCTCAACCAATCAAATTGCCATATTCTATTCACAAATCAATTGTTTAATTATTCATGTCATCCATATTAAGTAGAACCATTTTCTCCCCAACTAACAGATGGACTGTGATTTAGTTTTATATTTGCATTGATAATTTTTTTAATTCAAACTATATGTATGACTTGAAGATTATTTGATTTCAAGATGTAGCGAATTATTATGATAATTGTACTTAGTGCTGAATAAATACATAATTCATTGACTCGTTGATTTAAAACGTGATAAGTATAAGTGGGTAAAGGTTCAATTAATTTATCTTCTAATTGCTATTATATTGACGGATGTTTCGCAGATTAATATGTGAGAATCTTCGTAGAAATACGACATAAAATGGTCTTGTTTATAAATAATTCATTACTAACTGTGTTAAAACGTTTGTATTAAGAGTGCGTGGAATTAGTGCAATTGAGCTTTCCAGTTTATCCATACATACATCACATGACGACATAATCAGGTACGTGAGGTGTAGGATGACGTCATGATCATTGCGTCATGAATGACTCGATGTAGACCGTCTTAAACGTCCGAAACGTACGAATTGTCTGTTTTTACTATTTAATAAATATTCTGTCGAATATTTCGAAAATAATTTAACTGGGCGCTGTTGCTGCGATAGGCAGCAACAGCGCCCAGTCAAATTAGCTTCAACATATTCAACAGCTTACCTGTATAGTTTTCTGAAAATTGATAGTCGGTGAGTTCGGGAATCGACCGATCCCAACACGAGCGAGGTGTGGGTGGAACTTTGCTAGAGATGGGCGGGGCATAGCTAAACCGGGAAAAGTCAATTGCGGCCATGTGCCTATAGTGATCCGTGTCTAGCTATTCCCCGCCCAGTTTCACCTAAGCCACGCCCACTGTATGGGCAAATTTGAAAATTGTTTAACATTGTTAACCCCGGTTTCCCAGAATCCCAATTTCAAGCTAACTAGGTAAGCTGTTGATTATTTTGAAACCAAGTTGACTGGGTGCTGTTGCTGCTTATGGCTCCGACAGATCCAAATCAAAATTTGTTTCCTAATATTCAACAAAATAACTTTTTTAAATTATCAATTCATCAAAGACATGCCATTGAGACACTTTCGTGACGGGGCATTGCCACTTCCGTAACAGACATACATACATTATGTTGGCTTTGACTTCAGCCAACACGTGACTGTTTGATTGTGACGTTAGATACTTGAGTGGCAGATTGGATCCCTCCCCATTTACGGCTTTTATCATTGTGTTAGATTAGCAACAGCCTACAGCAACATTGTTGTCAAAGTGAGCATTAACAACCTGTCTATAACGAACATCATATGGGCGACAAAAGGCCGTAAATAGGCCTATGCCAAGTTTTAACTTAATGGGGGGATCCGGTCTGGGAGTCAAGTAGACGACGTCGTAACCAATGGACCTTACCAATTTTGGCTATGCCCCGCCCATCTCTAGCTAAGCTCCACCCACAGCTTGCTCGGGTTGGGATCGATCGATCCCTGTACTCTCTGAATCTCAATATCCAGAAAACTATACAGGTTAGCTGTTGAATATTTTGAAACTAATTTGACTGGGTGCTCGTGTTGCCTATGGCAGCAAAGTCAAATTAGTTTCAAAATATTTGACGAAATGTTTATTAAATAGTAAAGACATAAAATTCATACAAGGTCTCAAACTATTAGGCGTTTAAGACGGACTAAATCGAGCCATACATGCTGTAATTGATTATGACGTCATCCTGCAGACCACGTAGTGGATTATGACCTCATATGACGTCATGTGATGGATGGATAAACTGGAGAGGTATATTACGTCACATGTAGGCTGACGTCTCAATCATAATAAGGCGCTATAAATCTGTCATGAAAATTAGAAAGTCCGTCCACACGTGTACGAATTATATATATATATATATATATATATATATATATGTCTTTGATGAATTTGTAATTTAATAAACATTCTATTGAATATTTTGAAACTAATTTGGTTGATAGGCAGGCAGCAACAGCACCCAGGTTAACTAGTTTCAAAATATTCAACAGCTTACCTGAATAGTTACCGACACGCGCAAAAATTTGGTGGAACTTAGATACAAATGGGGGGGGGGGGGTGCTTAGCTAGAAGTTAATCCCTCAGAGTTAATTCATTTGCAATTTTTGCCCTTACAATCACGAAATGAAGAATTGAAACTAATTGTACTAGGAGCTTTCCCTGCCAGCTGGCTGTCAAATTAGTTTCAAAATATTCACCAGATGACCTGAATGCTGTTGCTATCTTAGAAAATGTTGAGTATTACGCAGTAGGCTCTGTATGAATTCGTTGCAATATGCTGACAGAACATGTTTATTCTTAGCCACTACGTCATCTTTAACTTAAAGCTAATGCTAGCAAAAAATAAGACAATTAAAAATTTCTTATGAAATAAATTTTTTTTGGCCCTATGTTTAATAAACCAGAGATTCAAGACTACCTCATCTGTCTTTCCTATGAGGCGTGTCATATGAAGCTAAAGGCACTTGTCAAGTTGTCAGCGTCAAAATCTTTGAACAGTATTGTAATAAGCTCGCTCAATCCTGGCAGCTGTGTATTGACGATTAAGTGGGCGGGGCGTAGAAGATTCCACGCGACCACTCACGATTGATAATTAATAATGTCTATTGCTGAACGGATATTTGAAAATGATGTTGCTGCAGGCTGTTGCTGTCGTAGACAGCAACAGCTTTCAGCAACCTCCTTTTCCAACCATGCACTGGTTAGTGTAACATGCACCGGTTAGTGTAATAATTGTATGGCTGTGCAGGCATATTCTCGTGAAATTACAGCGAAGAAGGGAACGCGAGAGCCCCGCCATTACATCTTCCATGATGGATTGAGATTGTCAGCTTACCGCCCCTAACCGAGCGTAATAGCGCCGCCATTAACAAGTCTTTTATCAGACGCGAGAAGTGATCATTGGTCGTTACAGCGAGGCATATCCCGACGGACTAGGAGCACCGCACGCTTGACTAGGTTAGAGCGCGCCGTATTTAGATTGCACGTGTCTGTTGCCATTATTAAATAGTATCAGAGGTTTGATCGCGCGGTGTGTTTTTACAGTCAGATTCGCTTGTAAGCACGCATTGATTGCGGTGTCGAGGCACGTGTGTGGATGGATGCATTTTAGTTATAATTTGAGAAGAAAGAGTTAAAAAGTCTTAATAATTGGAAAACACAAATATGTTTTATTTTATAGCAGAAGTTTACAATTAAATAAGTATCGGCTTTTAAAGATAAACGCCATTTCATCTAACCTAGATTTGTTAAATAAATATTTATTTGATCGAAGCGCTGATTAAGCACTTATTGTGAAAAGATACATTAATTTATTTCTGGCAAGCGTGATTAAATCAGTAGGCTGTATTTGTTTGCGAATATGCAATATTTTATATGTACTATATTTAAATCAAATCGGCAAATTTAATTCGTATTGTATTGACGGCGAGTGAAAATGCTTGAAACTGTATAAGAACCTATGTGGAGTGATTACGGTTGTTATCATTTTAGCACGTACTAATTATTACATTAAAAGCGTCTGAACAATGGAAGCACCCATTATGAACAATACGTCTGAGTTACACGGTATGCTGCAGAATCCGATTAGAGACCTGACAGTATGTATTAATGCTGGAGGTGCTTATGATCGGGGCCGACGGACACCTCCCAGCCGGTCACCCTCACCGCCAGGGCGTGGTCACCCCATCATGAGCCCACAACAGACAGATCACTACAACAACAACAACAATACCAGCAAGGCTGAATCGTCATCGTCTTTGTCGTCACCATCGCACACACCACCTGCACAGGTGGTACGCAGACCGAGGTCTCCACTCACACCCAGGTCGCCATCGCCGCTCAGGACGCCACCGCCACCGATTTTGCTACACTGTCAAGATCCACCAGCCAGTATCCCGTCGGCATTTCCTCTGGGTCCTTTTGTGACCAGTTCCCTAGCCGCGACGCTCAGCAAAAGCTTGCTGGGCCATCACACTAACAACAATAATAACAACAATAACAACAATAACTGCAGTATTGCTAGTCTAATCCACCATAACAACAACAACACCAATATCATCAGCAGTCTCAGTCATGTCAACGAATGCGACAGCGCTTTCACATGCAAGATACCTTCAGTAGCCAAACAAGCAACCACATACAGTTCGCCTCCACCAATTCCAACGAACCCGGAAAACAACGTATGTAAAGTGATCGAGTACCGTGGAGCGAAGATTGCAGCTTTTGTTGTGGATGGGCATGAACTGATCTGTCTTCCCCAGGCTTTCGATCTCTTCCTCAAGCACTTGGTGGGTGGCCTGCATACCGTGTATACGAAACTGAAGCGGTTAGACATCCTGCCAGTAGTGTGCAATGTGGAACAGGTGCGCATCCTCAGAGGACTTGGTGCTATACAGCCTGGTGTCAATAGATGTAAACTACTGTCATGTAATGACTTTGATACGCTGTACGAAGACTGCACAAATTCCAGGTGAGTAATAATAATAATAATAATAATAATAATAATAATAGTAGCAGCAGCAGCAGCAGTAGTAGTAGTAGTAGTAGTAGTAGTAGTAGTAGTAGTAGTAGTAGTAGTAGTAGTGGTAGTAGTAGTAGTAGTAGTAGCAGCAGCAGCAGTAGTAGTAGTAGTAGTAGTAGTAGTAGTAGTAGTAGTGGTAGTAGTGGTAGTAGTGGTAGTAGTAGTAGTAGTAGTGGTAGTAGTAGTAGTAGTAGTAGTAGTAGTAGTAGTAGTGGTAGTGGTGTTAGTAGTGGTAGTAGTGGTAGTAGTGGTAGTAGTGGTAGTAGTGGTAGTAGTGGTAGTAGTAGTAGTAGTAGTAGTGGTAGTAGTGGTAGTAGTGGTAGTAGTAGTAGTGGTAGTAGTGGTAGTAGTGGTAGTAGTGGTAGTAGTGGTAGTAGTGGTAGTGGTAGTAGTGGTAGTAGTGGTAGTAGTAGTGGTAGTAGTGGTAGTAGTGGTAGTAGTGGTAGTAGTAGTGGTAGTAGTGGTAGTAGTAGTAGTAGTAGTAGTGGTAGTAGTGGTAGTAGTGGTAGTGGTAGTAGTGGTAGTAGTGGTAGTAGTGGTAGTAGTGGTAGTAGTGGTAGTAGTGGTAGTAGTAGTAGTAGTATCAGCAGCAGTAGCATATATAGTTACAGCTGGTAGCATTCCATATAGTAGCTGTAGCAGTAGCAGCAGCAGCAGCAGCAGCAGCAGCACCTGTTGTTAACTTGTTGTTGTTGTTGTAGCCGCATCTTCAATCTCTTGAATTGTTATGCTTTTCAACTTCACCGTAATGGAATATTTCTATCACTCCTCAAGTCTTACGTGTGCATTTCATCCCAGTCTGTCATTAACCACTGTGTTCTATGCCAGTTCACAAGCACGGTTTCCCATGCACGGTTTAGTATCGGTTCCTGTTACAATCGCTTCTGACTGCTGGAAGCTATTGCTGTTTTTAACATCATCATATTGTCATTGCCCAATGACCGATAACATAACCACAATAGCCGTGACCATCTCCATCCATGTCTGTCTGTCGGCCGGTCGGTCAGCATGCCTGCCTGCCTGCCTGCCTGCCTGCCTGCCTGCCTGCCTGCCTGCCTGCCTGCCTGTATATATGTCTGTCTGTCTGTCTGTCTGTCTGTCTGTCTGTCTGTCTGTCTGTCTGTCTGTCTGTCTGTCTGTCTGTCTGTCTGTCTGTCTGTCTGTCTGTCTGTCTGTCTGTCTGTCTGTCTGTCTGTCTGTCTGTCTGTCTGTCTGTCCTGAGGGGTATCTAAGAAACATCTGATCCGATTTGGCTCAAATTATAACACAACGAAGTCACTTGCAGGTGGTTTCCAGACACTGGCCGTGATCCCGATTAAAGAACCGGATCGGTATCAAGTCAAACTCTGGATCTGATTTGGCTAAAACTATAGCACAGGAATGTATGTAACTATACACTAGCATTCCTCAGCTTTTGGAGTGATCCGAAAAAACATCGGAAAACCCGAAAAAATCGGGAAAATTAGAAAGATCCCGGAAATCCGAAAACATTTTGCTATTTGACAGAAACTGGAATGGCGAGGGTCTGCAATTTCTGATTGCTCTTGTTTGTTCAGTGATTAAATTGTACACATTTTTACGAAGTATGGGGCGGGATGGCGTGACACGAGTTCACCGTCACTTCCATAATAGCATAAATGGCATATTGCACGAAGTAACACTTTTTAGCATTTGAGATAGCTGGTATATCAGTATATCAGTTGCAAAATTATCAGACCGTTTTAACCCTTTTCAAGTTAAACATCGCTTGGTTACGGTGCTGTTGTTCCTTTGACCAACAACAGCTTCCAGCCAAATCATAGTCAATATATTCAACAACATATTTCTAGCAACGTAAATAAATTTCTATTTATCGTCTGCCTGGTTGAATATGTAGTTGATTAATTAAATTAAGCGGACAACAACTTTCACACCCAAACTTATCTTGCATTATTGATCAGAATTATAAAAAATGTATTGTATCAGTGAGAGCGATTGTTGAGCGTACAACAAGACCAGTTAATGAATCCAGTTTATCAGTCAATCATATGACGTCATAACAACTACGTCACATGTAGACTGACGGCATAATCAATTACGTAATGAATGACGTAGTTAAGTTCGTCACGAACGCTTAATTGATGAAGGACTAAGCGTTGCTCTACGAATTGCATGTCTTTACTATTTAATAAACTTGCTGTTGAATATTTTGTAACTAATTTGACTGGGCCCTGTTGCTGCCATAGAGCCCTGCCATAGGCAGCAACACCACCCAGTCAAATTAGTTTCTAACTATTCAACAGCTAACGTGTATATTTTTCTAGATATTAAGATTCAGAGGGTGCAGGGATCGATCGATCACAACACGGGCAAATCGTGGGTGGAGCTTAGATAGAACTGGATGTCTCCATTAATGTTAATCGATGATAGTAACAGTTTGCAATAATAGTTTAAAAATGAATGACAATCCTGACTGAAATTACTATTCACTAAGCGAAATTCACTACTTTTTGCCTGTAGGAATACGAAGGTTAATTAACCCTTTGACACTTGAATTTCCAGTGTTTCAATTTTAAGAAATCGGTTGAAAATTGTGCAACTACTCCGACTGGAAAGGACAAATTAGGTTCAAAATATTCAACTTGTGATTTCTGTAATGATAGACAATTTGTCGTTTCTATTCTCTAGCCTAAGGATTTAATGATTAACTTTTTGCACTCGAAAGCCCAAAATACGGAAATCTTTTTGCAATGCAAGAAATATTAGATTGAATATTTTGAAACTAATTTGACTCGGAGCTATTGTTGTCTATGGCAGCCACAGTTTTCTGTTAAATTTATGCGCTTTTTGAAATTGAAATACTGGTAATTCAGGGTTTAAAGTAGTATGATAAGAAATACCGGTTTATAGCTATCATCTGCGCAAATACAACGTCACATTACTTTATACATTATCCCGAAACCATTACAAAGCTATGAATAAAATTAATATATGTATAAATGATTATTACTACTATCATTTAAGATGAATTTTATATACAATTTGAATTAAATTTGTATAATTTTTAATTCATTAACCACTTTCTGCAGACAAGATGTCCCACGGGATGTAACTCTGGACTGGGTGAATATTTTGAAAACAATTTGACTGAAAGTTGTTGGTGGCTAAGCCACCAACAACTTTCACTCAAATTGTTTTCAAAATATTCATCCAGTCAAAATAGTTATTGCTTATGTAAATTGTTGTCCTGCGGCTTGCAACTGTCAGCTAGCTAAGAACCATTCTACATCATTTACGTACACCTGCATGTAAATTAAATATCGTTTTTATTATCGTCATCGCGATATTATGATATGCACAAATGTAGCGTTGTTTAAATAATTTTTGATATCATTCGTTGACTCGACTAGAAACAGTAACGTGGGAAAGAAAGGAATGTTTTATTTCGAACGAATATATAAATAAATAAATAAATAAAATATTAATTCAAAATTAATGACACGGGGCGAAGACATTTATGAAGCATTGATAAATAAAACTTCACGAAAGCGTATATTCGCAGCTGCAAGTCCTAGAAATGAACGAAGATAAAACGCGCATACATAATTTATTTTATTAATTCAAATTATGCTTACTTATATATACGTTTTGGACAATATCTAATTTATTCAAATGCATTCAAATTATTTATAATGTGTTTCAAAGATTCTGTTTTTCTCTTTCTTTCTTCAAATGTTCTAAAATTAAGTCGCATCTTGTCAGGGATGGTGTGGGTGGGTGGTAGTGGTGGCATACTAGCATATTTTAATTTTATTAATTAACCATATATTCACCTTGGTCTCGTTTCTACCTGCTGCATTTCTGCAGACTCCATTTTAATGGGGTTTTATCTCTGGATATGCTAAATATTTGGGAAAAGATCTGACTGAAAGTTGTTGGTGCCTAAGCCACTAACAATTTTAAGTCAAATTGTTTTCATAATATTCAGCGAGTCTAGAGTTATTTCGCATTAAAATTATTTTCTGGTGGCTTGCAGCAGCCAGAGAGTTAATTTCAAAAGGCTCGATGCAAGGTACCTAAAGTTGCCCAATATGTTGAAAACAAATTAACTGAAGGTCAGTGCTTCCAAAGACATCACGGATTTTCAGTAAAACTGTTTTAAAAAATATGTAGTATGATTTAAAGATATTGATAAGTGATTTAGCATTTAATATCTGAAGGTTAGCCATGGAAATAAGATTAAGCCGGTAATGCTTGAGGTTTCAGCGTGCTCAAGACAGCAATATAGGAAACCTGTTGGGCATTTTGAAACTAATTTGACTGGAACCTGTTGCCGCTATATGCAGCACCAGCTCCCGGTAAACTTAGATTCAAAGTATTCACATTAACCCCCCCCCCCCCCCACCCCCTTACATCAAATGTAATTTGGTGTCTCTGGCCGTATGTCAGAGGTTGCGGTTGTAGTTGTTGCATTTAAACTAGATTGGCGTCAGTAAGCGGGTGGACGCTTGCATTTTTAATTAGACATTAGCTTATTATATATTAATTAATTCATTTCGAAGCACAATGTTGATCTTTGTTCAGAGAATGGTAAACAGTTTTGGATGTTGTTACAATAAGTTAATGTACTAGAATCATGTAAGTGTAATTAACAAAGGTATTTGGCTCAAATGATGAGTCATTAACGAAAGTATATCTATGACAACGAACTGATTATAGTATACGCTTATATGTAAGGTTGCCCTTTCTTCAAACATTACACCAACCACTCCACCATCTGTATCATAACAATATCAACCGACAAACACTACCACCACAACTACCCTTAAAATCCGCAATCACCACCACATCCACTATGACCACACACCATCGACATCACCACCACACGAGCAGCAACATCCGGACCATCACCCCCATCATCACAAACGCCACCACTGCCATTGCCGTCACTCCGTCTCCAACCATTACCACCACCACAACAACAACAACCACCATTATCAAACCACTACCACTACCGCCAACACGACCACTACAATAATAGCAGCACCACCAGAGCAACTAGTAACCATCCAGGGCCGTGCCTCTACAATCTCTACCATTAAAGCATAGACGCTGTTACCTGCCACTTGCACGACTAATTTAAATGGCATGACTACCAACACCACGACCGCCATAAAATCACCCAGTCATGCATCGCTCCCGTCACAAACATAGAAATCTTATCATATTAACATAACATTCTATGGCCATAACCAGCATCAAGGCCACAGACCTAGCGCTTAATACACTATATCTTCATCACACCCACCCACCCACCCACCCAACCATCAACACCCGCACCCGCACCCACAACCCAACACACACTCACGCACGCACAGACTCACTCACTTACTCACTCACTCACTCACTCACTCACTCACTCACTCACTCACTCACTCACTCACTCACGCACGCACGCACGCTCGCTCGCACGCACGCACGCACGCACGCACGCGCGCACGCACGCGCGCACCCACGCACGCACGCACACACGCGCGCACGCATGTACACGCACTCTAACACCACCCCGATATGCCCATACATCTATCACAGTCATCACATATTTCATCCCGAGCATACCCCAAACTCCCAATTCTTTCCGAATGTCGTATTATTAGCTCACCTGGCCAGAATGGCGACCGTCCGACGTCTGTCCGGCGTCCGTCCATCCGTCCGTCAACTTTTTCCTTTAAACGACTTCTTCTCAATAACCTCTGGGCCGATTTCAATTATATTTGGCAGGAAGTATCCTTACGGCATAGGGATCCAAGTTTGTTTAAACAAAGCCGATCAGCCGATTTGGCCGGTGGCCATCTTGGATTTTGGCCGATTTTAGGAAATGGCTTTAAAAATCTTCTTCTCCAAAACCGCTTGCTGGATTGATTCAAAACTCACGAAATATCATATAGGGCAAGAGCTGAACCAAGTTTTTTCGAAGGAACTTGATTGGCCAAATGATTCGGCGACCATCTTGGATGACTTCGTTTTCGTAAAAACGACTTTTTCTGCAGACCCCCTGAAGGGATCGGGCTGACATTTTGGGGATATGATTATGGACTAAGGGCTATTAAAATTTGTTCATGGGAAGTTGATAGGTAAAAAACATTGCCGCCGTGGACCAATCAAATTTTAGCGTGTTTGGCTGCCATATTCAATTTTTTTATTTGATGGCTTGTGAAGCCGAAATTGGTTTTCTTAACTTCGCTTACTTGTCAGTCAGCTATCGTATAGCTATAACCCTATCCGTCTTCTGTATGTCCGTCCATCCATCTGTTTGTCCGTCACCATCAATGACGGCTCATTTTGTTATTTCTTGACGGATTGACACCAAACTTGGTCACAATGTTAATGACGGCATCTAATATCTGTGTTGTGAAAATGAAACTGATAGGACGTCAAATGCCAGAGTTATCACTCCTTAAATATTTGCAGTCTCACTTTCATAGGGCAAATGGTTTGTTCCCACCCTCTTATCACCATGTCAGATTTCATTGCCAAACTAGATATTAAATTCCAATTAACAGATTAACCTTTCCAATACTGCAGAAATATTTAAGATATATATTATGTGCTCTGACATCTATGCTCTTAAAAATATTTGAAATGTATTTGATTGAAATTTTTTGCTGCCTTTGGCAGCAATGAAAGTTGTTGCTGCGTAAGGCAGCAATGACTTTCAGTCAAATTATTTTCTAAATCAACTCCAGCTCACCCTACCCCTGCTGCTAACTCGGTGATTCAGCCAGATGTGCATGTGTTAAATGGATTGTGTGGTGGTGGGGAATAACCTGCTATAAAGACCACCTACCTGCCTTTAGAGACCATTTTCTTCAAATTGTATTTACACCTCTAGTAAGCGTCTGGCTGAGTTTTTGCAGACGACATATCCCAAAGGTTATATCTCTGAACGTGATAAATATTTTGAAAACAATTGGACTGAAAGTTGTTGGAGGCTAAGCCACAAACAACTTTCAGTCGAATTGTTTTCAAAATATTCAACAAGTCCAGAGCTTTTGAAAATTGAAATTATTGGGTGCACTGGCTTGCAGCAGTGAGACAGTTAAAAAACCAGCTGTTGTTAGCACTGATATCATCTACTTTCACTTAAACATTGTTCAAAATCACTAATGCAAAAAAAAAACAGTCCAGAGATTGTTGTCAATATCTCGAAAACTAAATCATTTTACTGAAAGTCATTGGAAGTGACACCGATAGATGTAAAACTTAAGTAAGTTTAGTTTGATATGCCAATGTTCCAGGTGAGCGATACAGGCCCATTGGGCCTCTTGTCTCAAATCATCCACAAAACCGGACTGTCATATCCGTTCACTCTGGCCACTGGCGTCAGGCAAAGATGACTAACATTAGCAGTCATCTCCAGTGGTCGCTAATGGAAAAGCTGGGAAATGTGAATTTTGAGGACGACGTGGCCTTTTATTTCATACACTAGAACCTAAATTATGCAGGCAGACTGAAAGCATTCTGACAGTAGCCTTCATCATAATGGTGGAAGTGAACCATGGTTAACCAAAGACCCTGAGAGTCACTGCGAGCCAGGAACCCAGGGTGCTATCATCAACACGAAATTGGTGGGGTGGGGATAAAGTATGTTGGCAGAAACATGATGAGCATGCCCGCACGAGCAAATGAGGATGTCAAGGCCAAAATCGCTAAGGCGTGACATGCCCTTCCACTTCTCAAGTCAATCTAGAAAAGGAAAATCATAAAACTCAACACCAAACTGAAGACATAATCTGCAATGAAGACATACGACGACGATAGAGTTAAATCCATCAGTTATACCATCGAAGCCGCCTACAAATGAATATGGATATGGCCAGCCATCGCCTGGACTAGAATTCCCGGGGATAGTGAAGAAGATTCATGGTATAGTGACTAACACAGGATGGCGAACGCAAGTCAATCCGCGTGTCATGGACATAAGAAATGCAAGCATGCATCCCAATAACACAACACATGGTGATCTATCGTAACGGCCATATGCTGCAAATGTAACGAGGAGGTCTACGTCAAATCATCCCAACAACAACACCTTCACCACGACACAACAGCCACACTACAGTGCTTTATGTGTACGCCTAGTGCCACCATATTCTGCCACGCCTTGGCCCGGGCCACCACGACAATATTACAATAGCTGACTTACTGCTACTTTGAAAATATTGTTGTTGTTATTATACTTAGTTAACTTGACCTATCCGCTGTGTTATAGTTCAAGATTATATTTCTTGTTCCTCAGTGCTCGTCCCGGACGCCCCCCTAAAAGAAGTTCTTCTGTCGGAACCAGTGATCCAGAATCGGCGGAGAAGCTCAAGAAATGTCGAATGGAAGAGGCAGCCTTCCCATTTGATCCACGACTTTATACAGGTAAACGCACGTTGTATAGATACCTAGCTTTCGAAATTCCAACTAGAAAGTACGGTAAGACCGTTAGTTGTCACTAAAGACAGTATGTGTTTGCATAGTCTTTTAACACAAGGTTAGTGGCTTAGGTTACACGGGTGTAGGAACGTACCTTGACCTGGGCGATAAACTATGGGTGGGGCCAAAATCTAGGGGGTGCTATGGAGGATACACTATGGGAGAGGAAAAGCCTGGGACCCCATTCGCCCATCCCCACCTGTTCCTGCATCTATAGTTTACTTGCCATAAGACATGCCTCTCGAGGCAGGTTGCTGTTGCGACATAATTGTATTTGGTTTAGCAGCTCCCTGAAAGAACAGCAAACCTTTGGACCGAAAACCCCACTGGTCATTATACTGGTCTTTATTTTCTGATGCTAGTTTCGCATGGCAATGGGTAACCTTTGACCTGGATCTGAGCTTCAATGCTATACACGTAGTGATAATGACGACGGCGGCGGCGGTAGCGGCGACAACAACGGTAACCATAAAGTGTATTTCTGTTTATTTTTTCGTTGCAGATCGAAAACCGACGCCTCTTTTGAATGGCTTTCCACACACGCATTACCCTATGAACACCCTTCCATTTATGTCATTTGCCCACCCAATTCTATCGCACCCTGCCTCACTAGATATGGTAGCCCACCTGGGTCTTCAGCATGACAGTACACTCCTCAAAGAGCGTGTTGGATCAGAGTCCGACATGCTTTCTCCAAGGTAAGCATAAAATCTTAGTTTTCTGTTTTGAAAATAAATTGCTCCACGATCCCAAATTCTAACACAATGGAGAATTCCAGTTTATCCATCCATAATATGACGTCATAATAAACTACGTGACGTGTAGTATGACGTCATAAGCAATGACACCATGAATGGCGTAGATAAGTTCGTCACGAACGAGTAATCGATTACGGCCTAAGCGTTGTTATACGAATTCTATGTCTTTATTATTTAATAAATGTACTGTTGAATATTTTGAAACTAATTTGACTCGGTACTGTTGCTGGTAAGAAGCTGGTATCACGTGATTAAACAGATATTGCTGAAACTCTGTTGAATATGCTGACAAGTTTCAGAAACCGTCTCTAAGCAAAGTTTTGAAATTAACGCCTCCGTTCGTGGGCCCCTCTGTTTCGCCCTATGTTTCTCCGATGCCTAAATATATATGTGCGTAAATTTTCTCCGATTTGTATAAATCAAAGAACAAATAACATGAACAGATCATATTCACGGTGCTGTTGACCTTTCTTCTTACAGACCTCGATCAAACAACCTAATACGACCCATTGAGAACAGCAAAGACCAGCTGAGGTTGCCGGAAACAACACAAGGTATGATCAAATAATTGGCTGAGTTATCCACCATCATATATGAATGTATGATTCAGTCTCATTTCCTTTCTAAATAACTGTTGATTATCATGAAAATTGCGTTACTGGAACATGTTGCTATCGCAGCTTTCAGCAGCCATATTTTCAACAGCTGATACTAACCTGCCTTTCATAGAACTAATGCTTAACAATAATAAAAACTACATATTTGCTTACTTACCTACCCGCCAGCCAGCCAGCTACTCGACCGTCCCAACGCCCGACCGCTCGCATGCACGCACGCACGCACGCACGCACGCACGCACGCAAGCACGCACGCACGCACGCACTCACGCACGCCTAGCCAGCCAGCCATCGTAGTAATAGTATTGCTTTTGCTTCAGCTGAACCTCTAAATTTGAACATCAGTAACGGCCACGCGCATCTAGACCTCACCACTAAGAAGAAATACAGCAGGCACCGCTATGATGAAGATGCCTTGGACGACGTCGACGACGATGACGCGGATACCGATACAGACGACGAACGTGATGGAGGTGAGTTTGGTGACACTAGTCATACACTAGTTAGTCATCGTTATTACTCTCGAATTTGATTATTATATTCATGGAAGGCTGTGGTGATAGTCTGAACGTATGAATGCGAAGGAAAGATGTTATTTATGAGGCTGGATGGTAGTGTATTGCACCTTTCCATTTCCATCGATCACTCATTTGACGTCATATGACGTCATGATTAACTAGGTGACATGTATGATGCGTCATAACTATTATGACGTCATGGGTGATTCCCAATAGTCCGTCTTTAATGCTTAATAGTCCGAAACGTTGTACGAATTGTATGTCTTTGCTATTTAATAAACATGCTGTTGAATATTTTGACACTAATTTGACTGGGCGCTGTTGCTGCCTATGGCACACCAGCGCCCAGTAAAATTAGTTTCAAAATATTCAACATAATATTTATTAAATGGTAACGATTTAGAATTCAAAACAACGTGTCGGACTAATGGACCTTGTCAGTTTTAGCTATGCCCCGCCCATCCCTAGTTAAGCTCCGCCCATCCCTACTGTTGGGATCGATCGATCCCCGAACTTCTTGACTATCAATTTTCAGAAAAATATACAGGGAAACCTGTTGAATATTTTGAACCTAATTTGACTGGGTGTTGTTGCTGCCTATGTCAGCAACAGCGCCCAGTAAAATTAGTTTCAAAATATTCAACATAATGTTTATTAAATGGTAACGATATAGAATTCATACAACGTGTCGGACTATCAAGCGTTAAAGACGGACTATATCGAATCACTCACGACGTCATGATTATGACGCCATCGCACACGTCACGTAGTTGATTATGACGTCATATTACGGATGGATACACTGGGAAAGGTCAATTACACAAGTCGGAGAGAAAAGTTAAAAATTCTAGCCAAAATACAAACTAACCGTCTGATGGAAAAACATTTCAACCAGAAAATAAATCGCGAAATAGGAAATATATTCTATCGAGCGTTGACGATGGAGAAGTTCTTGCAGCTCGGGATTACAACATGTGTCGGTGGTAATCCGAGGAAAGAACGATTACATCTGATTTATGAAGCATTGCCTGAGACCTTCAATTGCAAATTCTCCCCAACTCTATCGATGCGAAACATAAAGTCCAACATGACATTGCTGTGGCCTGTCAGAAATCTCGTAAATGATTGTTGAAGCTAAATTGAATTTCCAGCCTGTTAGTTCTGACGATTTGTAAAGATCGGGAGGGCATCGTGGCTATTGTCTCCGCAGACAAATCGACATGTTAACTTCGCTTTGTGGGATTATTCTGGGAGAAAAAGCTCCAATCTCAGGGTTGCAAAGATGAATTGTCGGTCGTTATCGCCGCGCTGGAAATGATAGAATTCCTATTTTACGATTATTTGATGCAACTTTAGCATTTGTTAGACATCCATTGGAAAGTGATACTGTTACACAGCTATGTTGCCGTTACCGCTATTCCTCTCATTAACTTTATGGTATGATCTTGGAAAATCGATGCATTATGTTTCATAATGGCTGCTTAGAGCGGGCGAAATGTTAAGGGGTGTGACTGGGATGTGCTGGGTGGGTGATAGGTGAATTACACGAAGAGGAATGGAGTTATGAGTTGTAAATGTTATTGCTGTGGAAGGAAGGACGTGCTCCTTTAGAGAAATATCAGGAATGCACGAGCATATATTAGTCGAACATGCTCGAGAAATCACGTGATTTTTTAGCTCACATGGCCTAAAGGGCTGATTGAGCTTATGCCGTGGCGACTGGCTGTCGGCCCATCGTCCGTCCATCATACGCCCGCCCCCCCCCCACCCCCGCCTGCCAACTTTTGCTTTAAACGGCTTCTTCTCAAGAACCACTGGGCCGATTTCATTTATCCTTGGCAGGAAGCATCCGTGGGTCAGACTGATATAGGGATCCAAGTTTGTTCAAAGGATGCCATTCGGCTAGTTTGGCCGGTGGCCATTTCGGATTTTGGCCGATTTTTAGAAACGTCTTTAAAAACTTCTCACGGGATCCTCAAAACTCATGAAATCTCATCTAGGGTAACAGTTCAAACAAGTTTGTTCGAAGGAACCTGATTTGCCAAATACTGCGGCAGCCATCTCGGATGACCTAGTTTTTGCGAAAACAACTTCTCCAGAACCGCTGAACGGATGAGGCCCAAGTTTGGGAGACATGATAAGGGATTAAGGGTCATTAACCCTTACCACTCTGTTGCCAATATTCTTTCTTTTACTGTGCCAATATCACAGAAACTGGCGTACATTTTTCAACAAGTTTGGTGGAAGATGTTGCTGTCTACGACAGCACCATCTCTCACCAAATTGGTTGCGAAATGAACACCAGTTCATATTTAAATTTAATTTGAAAATTAAGAATTTTGACATCAGAGTGGTAAGGGTTAAAGCCGGATTGCTCACGAGTTGATACGGACAAAAACATGGCCACCGTAATCCAATAAATATGTAGCGTATTTGGCGGCCATATTGAATTTTCTTATTTGATGGATTTTCAAGCCGACTTTGGATAAACGCTATCGGGGCCATCTTGGATCTTTTCCCCGCAAAAATCTCTCATACTAAAGCAATAGAAAATTTGCAATGTCTTCTCGAGAATCACTGGTATGATTTTAATTATATTTGGCAGAAGCATCCTTAAAACATAGAGATCTAAGTTTATTCAAAGCAACCTCATCGGCCAATTTAGTCTGTGGCCATCTTGGATTTTGTCCGATTTTTAGAGACGGCTTTAAAAATCTCCCAACCCGCCTGGGGAAACAGGAGCAACAGTTGAACCAAGTTCGTTCAAGGCAACTTGATTGGCCAAATGTTTTGGTGGCCATCTTGGATCACCTAGCTTTCGCGAAAATGATTTATTCTCCAGTACCTTAAACGGACCAGGCTGAAATTTGAGAGATATAATTAGGGAGTATGGGCCATTAAAGTTTGTGTATGGAAAGTTGATACGTCCCAAAAATGGCTGCCGTTGATGAAACAAAATTTAGTGTGTTCGGCGGCCATTTTGAATTTTCTGAAAATATTCTGAGAAAATCATACAAAAGACTACTTATTAAGCACTGGGAAAATTTTGATAAACTTGTCTAAACCTTCTTCACAGATTGGTGAATTTTTCCAGTCATCATCTTGTTTTGGTCGGTTGCGCTATTGGCCAATAATTCCAAGCGAGTGATACAGGCCCCTTTGGCGTCTTGTTTTTACCAAATATGGCAATTCCTTAAAACACGTCGTCTAGTTGAGGAAGCGTCGTACCGTGAACACATACACGCCCCCCCCCCCACACCTATTGTACATATTATAAGCCCGACAACAATCACCCCTAAAATTCCATTCCGATCAAACCATTTCTCTTCCAGACCTCAGTGTATCGGATCTGGCCCCAGAAAGGAAAAGTCACGTAGACAAAGCCTCCGCGCAGTCGAATCTTCTTGTCTCGCAGCTTCTGAACGGAGATTCGAATGGCGTGGCGTCTATAGAAACGCTTCTGTTGAATATCCAAGGCTTATTGAAGGTGGCGGCAGAAAACGCGCGTCACCATGAGAGACAGTGTAATATAGATAAAGGTAAGACCCGTGATGACAGATGAATGGACATTTCCAGTTTTAGTTATGCCCCGCCCATCTCTAAATAAGCTCCACCCACACCTCACGTTTATTGGGATCGATCTCTGAATTCCCTGACTAGCAATATCCAGAAAACTACACAGGTAAGCTGTTGAATATTTTGAAAATACTATGGCTGGGTGCTGCTGCTACATGTTGCAGCAACCGTGCCCAGTCAAATTAGTTTCAAAATATTCAACGAACTGTTTATTAAATAGTAATGACATACATATAGGGATCCATTTCTAGCTATGACCACCCATTTCTAGGTACAGTAAGCTTCGTCCACTTTTTCTTGAATTTATTGGCTTGTTTGACGTCTATCGAGTCCCTGATTCCAAGTCCCATCAACGCCATATCTAGGCGGGTTTTATTTCAATCCATTTTTGGAAACCTCCCCAGCTTTTACATGATCTACGTCACTATGTATTATAACATCAGCCTAGGTCAAATTCGACTCGCTAACTATGGTCAGTTTGCTGGTTTCCTGAACATGCGCAGTTGCTATGCCGAATCGGACACTAAATAGTTAACTATAGTTCGTTGATTTCGGATTCCGCATTGAATTACTATTGCAGAAAGGTTAGAGCCGGGTACAACTGATACCTATTATTTATTTTCTGCCTCGACTGATTGATACGTGTTTGTTCTCTCGATTGATCTATCGTCTGTTAATCAACTTCAATGCTGGTCGTTGCTTGTTTGACTGAATGTGTTGTAAACAGGATGACAATGTTAGACAAGACAGCGAACCTTGACCCATATGCATTTTGAACTAGGCCACGATGCCGCCGGTTAAGTAATATAACCACCTTGTTGCGCATCCAGGCGTATAAAGGCTCGTAATGTCTCGTCATAAATGTATTGCCAACCCGTCTTCAAATGTCAACTATGACAGGCCTATTTGTTTTAGCTAAAGCATTTTTATTAAAATAACTGTAAATCTGTGAGATCGCGCCTGTAAAGTGAAGTCTGGTAATTCGTGACACCATCAAGGTATCAGTGGCTTAGCGCAATATACCTTAATATACATACTTTGTATATAAGCCACGCCAGATAGGCTCAGAATCTAGTTTTGCTGATTTTGGAAAAAATTGTCTTTTCACTAAAATTACAAAATCTCTGAATAATTACGGAAGAAACTCTTCTTTGTGTCGATCATATTGACTTTTGATTAATGCACAGAGAGTCTTGGAAATCGCCCTACTCGGAGCCAGCAAATACAAAGTCAGGAGATGATGGCATTGCATAAATCTGCTAAGCGTGCTACCAGGTGACCTCAAGAAAGCAGGACTCGGTACACTCAAGTCAAGAATGGACCCGAGGAAGCTAAGGATTTCGGCTGAGGACAAAACGCAGTGGGCAAAGGCGAAGAAGGACTGATTGCAGCTGTAGGATGTTTCTACTACTAAAGCCGTGGAACGCAGTAATCATACATACATTGACTTTTGACTCGCCCTGGCTTGGACCATGTATTTATGAATCACAGAAACAGATAAAAACACCTTTTCAGCTACTGAGAAAACTTTTTTTTCTTACCCCCAAGGATTTTATATCGGACGTCTACTTAGTGTTTCACTGTCTAATGCTGTATCAAAATTACCATCGCTCATCACAATAAATATATGTTTTGTGGTGCTTGGCAAGACGTGCTTTTTAAGGATTGGTTAATTCTAAAACCATATATAGGTACCACAGTGGATCGTTCCAGTTTATCCATCTATCACATGGCGTCATAATCAACTACGTGACGGGTATGATGACGACATAATCAATGACGTCATGAATAGCAGATAAGAAGGTCCCTAACTCGTAATTAAAGTCAGACTAAGCGTTGTTGTAGGAAATGTATATCTTTACTATTTAATAAACATTATGTTGAATATTTTGAAACTAATTTGACTGGGCGCTATTGCTGCCATAGGTTGTCATAGGCAGCAACAGCACCCAGTTAAATTAGGTTCAAAATATTCAACACCGTACCTGTTTAGTTTTCTGTAAATTGATAGTCAGAGCGTTCGGGGATCGATCGATCTCAACATGGATGGAGATGGAGACTAACTAGGGATGGGATGGGCATAGCTAAAACTAGAAAGGTACATTTCCTCACACATCGGGATATCTTTGGCGCTGTCTACTATCGCAAGCATATCTAAACATGAATTCTGCTTTTATATATGGTCTTAATAAGATAAGGTGAATTTTCCCACCCTCCCATCACCCCCTTGCCACACTCTACGCATCCTCTGGCCAGCCCAAAAGTCGCCGCCACCCAACCAATGAAGTGCATAGCTTTCCAGTAATTCGGGATGGAATGGATTCGTAGATCAAAGATGCCGTTGATAAAAAAAGACTACGTTTATACAATGCAACCTGCATATCCTTGATGCTGTATAACTGTAACAGCTGGGCAGCTCCAAAGGCAGCCCTAGGCAAACTTGATGCCTGCCACAGCAAACACTTACGCACCATCACTGGACACCGATGGCCAGACAGCATAATCTCCAATGATGCACTATACAAGATGTGTAACACACCACCGCTGTCTGTAAAAGTCACCCACCAAAGATGGTCTATGTTTGGCCATGTGCTAAGGATGGCAGAAGAGATACCAGCGCAGAGAGCCTTAGAATTAGCCATAGCGGGAGCCAGCAAATACAAAGCCTAAATCTGTTAAGCCCGTTACGGGGTACCCTCAAGATAACAGGACTCGGTACAGTCAAATCAAGAATGAACCTGATGAAGCTAGGAATTTCGACTGAGGACATGGCACAGTGGTCAAAAGCCAAGAATGACCGATTGCCGATGTAGGATGTTTCTACTACTACAGCCACAGAATACACTAATCACATCATCATCATCATCAGCATCATCATCATCATCATCATCATCATACGTGCACATTTGGAACCAGGCCTTATTGAAAGTTGCCACTGTCTTTGATAATGTGTGTTTACTTTTAACCAATCCACAAAACACGATTTTCAGTTGTTATGTCCTAAGCTTGAAATAATACTTAATGACGCAGGAATGTGTTTTTATTTTCCTACCTTTTCAATGTAATTAATTGCCGATATAATCATAAATACGAGTGTGTACACATTTACTCAACCATCGTCAATTAGCATAGATGACGTTTGAAATGTACGCTATAACTTCTTCGCTTACTCTATGTATACAATGAAGATATATGAATATTAATGTGAAGAGTAAAATCTGCAATTTGTATGTCATTATCATCGCCATAAAAATACCCACGATCCCCTTGGGCAATGCGGGAATGCATTAGAATACATTAGCATCGGTATAATGTATATTCGATAGATAGATTAATTAGTTCTTTCTTATAATATTCTTTCTTTCTTTCTTGATAATAAAATTACCAAATAGTGAATTATTTAACCGTATGACTGCTGAGATTTTGCAGACGACATATTTCAGAGGTGTATATCTCTGGAGCTGCTGAATATTTTGAAAACAATTTGACTGAAAGTTGTTGGTGGCTAAACCGCCAACAACGTTCAGTCAAATTGTTTTCAAAATATTTAGCAAATTAAGATGTTTTTCTCAGTGAAATTATTGTCTGGCGGCTTACAGCAACAGTACAGCTTTCAGCAACATCGTTTACAAAGCGAACGCTCGATAATATTCGAATTGAAGCTGCGTAGCGAAATCTATTTATTATTATCTAGCGTTCGATTTGTAAACAATGTTGATGAAAGCTGTAGGCCTACTGTTGCTATTGAGGACAGCAACATCTTTCTGCAATACTGTTTAGAAAATGCCCAGCAATATTCCATCTACAATTCCCTGTCAAATCTAAATTTAAAAACTCGGCACACGCCAAAGCGTTAATGCGTAGAATAATTTGTCATACATCTGTTTTTTCTTGGCTTTATTCAATCTTAAAGAAATTCAAATATTTTTTTAGAGTGTTTTGATAAATTAACATGACACCCATTTAACTGGTTTATTACCTTAACAGAAATATCCATTTTTTTTGTTTTTCAAAACACCGAAAAATATTCGATCTGAGCTTATAGGCTTATGTCCTGTCATTAGAATTCGATAGATATATGAATAATAATTTTTGAAAATATAGGTAGCATAATTATAATCGCTAAATAAACATTTAACCTAAATTTGAGATGTATAAAATTATTTTATTTCTTTACGTTTTTGCACGAGTTTGTAATTACCGTGCTTTTGTGTTCGCAATTGAAAGCGTAAAAAATACGGAAAACACATTATAAATTTGGGTAGATTTTTTCCCGCATGGCTTGTTTTGCACATTATACTGTGAAATGAACATTTATCCGCCATTAGTAATAGTGACACGCGCTGGCGTCATATTTATTAACTGTATCTCTGATGCAAGCCACAAGATAATAATTTCAATGAGGAAAATCTCAGAATTTGCTGAATATTTTGAAAACTATTTGACTGAAAGTTGTTGGTGGCTACGCCACCAACAACTTTCAGTCAAATTGTTTTCAACATACTTAGGCGATCCAGAGATATAACTTCTGGAATATGTCGTCTGCAAAATGCAAAAAATCAACGATCAGACGGTTAAAGAGCATGTTTTAGTTTAAACAGTTTCACCCACCTATGGTTAATATTCACACATTGCATCAATGACCAGACACGCTTCATGTAACGCATACAGAATCGTAATATTTATTTCTGGTTGGAAAATGTTTAACAAATGTCTTTTATTTTTAGTTCCTTTAATACGTTGACGGAATAAGTGCTGCAATCATACACTCCAATTTTGCCTTTGAGCGAATTATCATTTTAGTTGTATAAGGTGTCTGCTCCAACAAATAGGGACCTCAATACATTTACTCCTGAAGTAACAAAGGGTTTATTCTGTTTTCCTAGAACTTATCGCAATGACAACCGTGTAACGACATTTTTTTAACCCGCAGTAGCATATAATGTTGTAAGAGAAATGTTTGTAATAAGTTACACACGCATAGAAATATCTATTTTAGTATTAACTCCCTACATACCTTATCAATTATTTTCTAGCAGGCGACAGTTTATACGAGCCGTAGAAAACATAAATTTCTTATAAATTGAAATATATACTTTGTTAGTAATAAAATCTCGTAATTGAGTGGAAATAAAAATATTTGAAATGTGTTAATTGTTAAGTTGAATTTGACATTTGTTCTTTTTATGATGGTTAGAAATTTTGTTATGAATATTTTTAGTGTTTTGCTCGAGGAAAGTGGTCAGTCCTACTATAGGCCCACTCTTATGATAATTCGCGACCCTGAGATCTGCGGTTATGATCTAAGCTACCACCAATCCCACACCAAATTAGATCGTCCCACACATCGCATACCATATCAGCTCCTATCACTGATCACACACCCCACCAGCTACCCCAACACAGCACACTCTGCATCCGTTCCTACCACCGATCACACTCTGAATCAGCTCCTATCACCCATCGCATGCGGCATCCGTTCCTACCACCCATCACACTCTGCATCAGCTCCTATCACCCATCGCACGCGGCATCCGTTCCTACCACCCATCACACTCTGCATCAGCTCCTATCACCCAGCGCATGCAGCATATGTTCCTACCACCCATCCCACTCTGCATCAGATCCTATCACCCATCACACTCTGCATCAGCTCCTATCATCCATCACACTCTGCATCAGCTACTACCATCCATTCACACTCTGCATCAGCTCCTATCACCCATCACACTGTGCATCAGGTCCTATCATCCATCGCATGCCATATCAGTTCATACACAGATCATGTGTTTTCAGTTCCTACCACACATACCGATACGTTATCAGTCCCAACAGTTCGTACTATTACCGGATGCACGCCCTGTCCGTTCATACTACCGGTGCACGCCCTTTCAGTTCCTACTACCAGATGCACGCATTACCAGTTCCTACAATCTGCTGCGCGTCCTATTAGTTCCTCCTACCGGATGTACACCTATCAGTTCGTACAACCCATGGCATACCTTAGCAGTTCCTGATCACTACCCACTGTACGTGCTATTAATTCCTACGAACCCCTGTAAGCCTTATCATTTTCTACTACCGGATGCAGGCCCTATCAGTTCCGACCACACCATGCAATCCCTATCAGTTCCTACCACATACTCCATATCATATCAGTTCCTACCACATCGTACACTCCCTATCAGTTCCTACCAAGTACTCCATATCATATCAGTTCCTACCACACCATACACACCCTATCAGTTCCTAACGCGTACTCCATATCATATCAGTTCCTACCACATTGTAAAATCCCAATCAGTTCCTACCGCGTACTCCATACCCATATCAATACCGTAACCTAACACACCGTACAATCCCTATCAGTTCCTATCACCAACTGCACGCCCTATCAGTTCCTGCCACGCACTGTATGCTATATCAGCTTCTGCCATGAACTACATACCCTAAGAGTTGCTACCGCCAACTGCACGCCCTACCAGTTCCTGCCACGCCCTACATACCGCATCGTTCGTACCACGCCCTACACCTACCTACCTTATCATTTCATAGCACCCACTGCAACCCTATCAATTCCTACAACCCCATGGATGCCCTATCAGTTTCTATTACCGGATTCACAGCCTATCAGTTTCTACCACGCCATATATACCATATCAGTTCTTACCAACAACTGCACGCACTAGCAATTCTTACTACGCCCTACATACCTTATCAGTTCCTACCACCTACTCAATGCACACTCTATTAGTTCATACCACGCCCTACATACCTTACAAATTCCTACAACCCACTGCACACCATATCAGTTCCTACTACCCACTGAATACCCTATCAAGTCATACAACCTCATGCACGCCCTATCATTTATCACTTATCACCTACTGCATGCCCCAATCAGTTCCTACAACCCACTGTATGGCCCATCAGTAAATACCATCCACTGTATGGCCCATCGGTTCATACCACTCACTGCATGACCCATTAGTTCATACCATCCACTGTATGGAACATCAGTTCATACCACCCACTGTATGGCCCATCGGTTCATATCACTCACTGCATGGCCCATTAGTTCATACCACACACTGCATGGGCCATCAGTTCATAACCATCCACTGCATGGCCCATCAGTTCCTACCATCCACTGCATGGCCTCTCAGTTCATACCACCCACTGCATGCCCCAATCGGTGTCTACCATCCACTGCATGGCCCATCAGTTCCTACCTTCCACTGCATGACCCATCAGTTCATACCATCCACTGTATAACCCATCAGTTCCTACCATCCACTGCATAGCCCATCAGTTCATACAATCCACTGCATGACCCATCAGTTTCTACCATCCACTGCATGGCCCATCAGTTCATACATCCATTGCGTGCCCCATCAGTTCACACCATCCACCACATGGCCCATCAATTCATACCATACACTGTATGGCCCATCAGTTCCTACCATCCACTGCATGGCCTATCAGTTCATACCATCCACTGTATGACCCATCAGTTCATACCACCCACTGTACGCTCTATCAGTTTCTACCGCCCATTGTGCGCCCTATCCGTTCCTACCACCCACTGCACGCCATATCACTTCCTACCACTCATTGTACACCTTATCAGTTCCTACCACCCATACGCCCTATCAGTTCCTACCACGTACTGCACACCCTATCAGTTCCTACCACGCACTGCACGCCCTATCAGTACTACCACACATTGTACGCCCTATCAGTTCCTACCACCCACTGCACGCCCTATCAATTCCTACCACCCACTGCACGCCCTACCAGTTTCTACCACCCATTGTGCACCCTTTTAGTACCTACCACCCACTGTACGGCCTATCAGTTCCTACCAACCACTGCACGCCCTATCAGTTCCTACCACCCACTGCACGCCCTATCAGTTCCTACCACCCACTGTACATCCTATCAGTTCCTCCTACCAACTGCACGCCCTATCAGTTCCTACTATCCATTGTGCACCCTGTCAGTTCCTACCACCCACTGTACATCCTATCAGTTCCTACCACCCACTGCACGCCCTATCAGTTCCTACCACCCACTGTACGCCCTATTAATTCATACAACCTCTTATCCGCCCTATAATTTTTTATTACCTAGCACTTCCTAGCACCGAACTGCATGTCGTATCAGTTTCTCTTACCACCAGCACAGACTGTATCAGTTGCAACCACCCATCAATCACCGCATCAGTTTATACACCAACTTCACAAATCCTATCAGACGTTTGCCATCCATTGTCTACCCCTTTATGTGTTGACCTATGACCATGTACACCAGCTTTCATCATTCGAGTAATAGTAGTCATTATCCCATCCGTCGCACATCCCAGCATACACTATTATGTGCAGCCAATGTATGAATCCACATTTAGCTATGCCCCGCCCATCTCTAGCTAAGATCCACCCACGCTTTGCCCGTTTTGGGCTCGATCACGAAAAACTATACAGGTAAGCTGTTGAATATTTTGAAACTAATTTGACTGTTTCAAAATATTAAATCGATTACCATTATATATGGTTCCCTTAAATTTGAGACGCACTGATAACCGGATTGCCGGCGCGACATACAGGCACATACGTTAGTAGTCATGGTTGCATGATTCGTCGTATTTTTTTGCAGATGAGTTGAAGAAAGGCATTTTACGAGAGCGCGATATCAGGGAGAGTTTGGAAGCACAGCTTGCGGAGGAACATAAAGTTCGGGGTAAGTTATATGGGTTATGCTCAGTGAATGTAGTGTTAAACAACAATGTGGACAGTGAAGAGAACTCCATCAATATGCTCACAGATATATCGTCAACGGATTGGCTAGAAGTAATTACAACAATTAGGTCCAAAAACACGTGGAATGGAAATGTAGAAACTTATTTGGCTGCATACATTTGCGCGTTTGTGTGTACATGATGCACACGCGTCGACCGCGCAAATGAATACAAATAAATACTTTTAGCTCACCTGGACTGAAAGGCCAAGCGAGGGTATGCCGTGGCGACAGTCCATATGTCCGTCTGCCCGTCAACATTTTCTTTGAACGGCTTCTCAAAAAACCACTGATCCGATTTTAATCATTTTTGGCAGAAAGCATCATTATGGGATAAAGATTCAAGTTTGTTCAAATGAAGCCGATTGACTAATTTGACCGGCTACAATCTGAGATTGTGTCCGATATTTAGAGATGTCTTTTAAAATCCTCTCCAAAATCACTTGGGGGATAAATTTAAAACTCATGATGCATCATCTATGCCAATAGCTGAACAATGTCTGTTCGATGGAACTTGATTACCCAAATGCTATTTCGCGAAAACAACTTCCTAGAACTGCTGAACGGATCGGACCGAA
Organism: Chaetoderma sp. LZ-2023a; assembly: GCA_034401795.1. Taxonomy (NCBI): domain Eukaryota; kingdom Metazoa; phylum Mollusca; class Caudofoveata; order Chaetodermatida; family Chaetodermatidae; genus Chaetoderma; species Chaetoderma sp. LZ-2023a. The sequence goes on along the minus strand of CM067366.1, from coordinate 58,080,213 downwards.
ATTGCGGAGATTTAATTAGGCACTAAGGTCCATTAAGTTTATTCACGGCAAATTGGTCCATCAAACAAGATGGCTGCCGCGAATCATTCAAAATGTAGCGTGTTTGGTGACCATTTTGGATTTATTATTTGATGGACTTTGAAGTGGACACTAGTATTATATAGGTGTTTGGGGTATGCTGATTTTCCAGAGAACTATACAGGTAAGATGTTAAATATTAAAGATTTGTCACTTTCGAAACTGTAGGATAAAAGGTTTGGCAGCCATCTTGGATCGATTTTCCGCCCAAAAACTCCTATACTAAGGTAATATAATATTAAAAATGTTTTCTTCTCGAGAACCACAAGGCCGAATTCAATTATCTTTGGTAGGATCGTCCATAGAGATCCAAGTGTGTTCAAACAAAGCCGATCGGCCAATTGGTCAGTGACCATTATCTAGGCAACAAGTGAAGCGAGCTTGTTAGAGGGAACTTGATTGACCTATTGCTTTGGCGGACATTTTAGATGACCTAATTTTCGAGAAAATTGCTTCTTCTGAACCACTGAACAAATCAGGCCAAGATTTGGATATATGATTAGGCACAAGGGCTGGTTAAAGTTTGTTATGGGGAATTAGGTGATACCTTACAAAAACATGGCCATCATGGACCAATCAAAATATCGCGTGTTTGGTGGCCATATTGGATTTTTAGCTCACATGACCTGAAAGACCAATGAGCTTATGCCATGACGACCATCCCTTGTTCGTCGGTTTCTCATCCATCCGTCCATCTTTCTTTGGGCTGTTAAGTTTTTCTTTAAACGAGGTCTTCTCACGAACCAGTGGACCGATTTCAATTATATTTGGTAGACGCATCATTACGCTATAGAAATCCAAGTTTTTTCAAAGAAAGCCGAGTGGCCCATTTAGCCATCGGCCATCTTGGATTTTGGCTAATTTAAGTATTCTTTAAAATTTTTCTTCTCCGAAATCGCTTTGGGGATCGATTGCAAATCTGATAAAACATCATCTAGAACAACAGCTGCTCAAGCCAAGTTTGTTCGAGAGAACCTGATTGGCCAAATGGTCTCGCGGCCATCTTGGATGACCTATCCTTCATAAAAAATGACGTCTCCAGAAGCGCTGAATGGATTGGGCCGAAATTTGGACCATAGCATTATGCACTAATGGTCATTAAAATTTGTTTGAGAGAAGTTGATACGTACAAAACATAACTAATGTGGACAAATCAAAATGTAAGTACGTGTTTGGCGGCAATATAGCATTTTTTTTATTTGATGGATTTTGAAGCAGAAATTGGATTTATTACCTCAGCTGACTGACAAGCAGTTCGCCGTCTCTCCGTCTGTCCATCCGTCATCAACAATGGCAACATGTTTTTAGCTCACCTGGCCAGAATGGCCAAGTGAGCTTATGCCATGGCGACCGTCCGGCGTCCGTCTGTCCGTCCGTCCGTCTGTCCGTTGTCCGTCCGTCCGTCCGTCTCTCCGTCCATCCGTCAACTTTTTCCTTTAAACGACTTCTTCTCAATAACCACTTGGCCGATTTCAATTATATTTGGCAGGAAGTATCCTTAGGGCATAGGGATCCAAGTTTGTTCAAACAAAGCCGATCAGCCGATTTGGCCGGTGGCCATCTTGGATTTTGCCCGATTTTAGGAAATGGCTTTAAAAATCTTCTTCTCCGAAACCGCGTGGTGGATTGATTCAAAACTCACGAAATATCATATAGGGCAAGAGCTGAACCAAGTTTGTTCGAAGGAACTTGATTAGCCAAATGGTTCGGCGGCCATCTTGGATGACTTAGTTTTCATAAAAACGACTTAGTCTGCAGACCCGCTGAACGGATCGGGCTGAAATTTTGGGGATATGATTATGGACTAAGGTTCATTAAAGTTTATTCATGGGAAATTGATAGGTAAAAAACATGGCCGCCGTGGACCAATCAAATTTTAGCGTGTTTGGCTGCCATATTAAATTTTTTTAGTTCATGGATTGTGAAGCCGAAATTGGTTTTCTTAACTCCGCTTACTTGTCAGTCAGCTATCGTATAGCGATAACCCTATCTGTCTTCTGTATGTCCGTCCATCCATCTGTTTGTCCGTCACCAACAATGACGGCTCATTTTGTTATTTCTTGACGGATTGACACCAATCGTGGTCACATTGTTAATGACGGCATCTAATATCTGTGTTGTGAAAATTAAATTGATAGGACGTCAAATGCCAGAGTTATCACTCCTTAAATATGTGCAGTCTCACTTTCATAGGGCAAATGGTTTGTTCCCACCGTCTTATCACCATGTCCGATTTTATTTCCAAACTAGATATTAAATTCCAATTAACAGATTAACCTTTCCAATACTGCAGAAATATTTAAGATATGTATTATGTGGTCTGACATCTATGCTCTTAAAAATATTCGAAATGTATTTGATTGAAATTTGTTGCTGCCTTTGGCAGCAATGAAAGTTGTTGCTGCGTAAGGCAGCAATGACTTTCAGTCAAATTATTTTCTAAATCAATTCCAGCTCACCCTACCCCTGCTGCTAACTTGGTGATTCAGCCAGATGGCCACCAACAACTTTCAGTCCAATTGTTTTCAAAATATTCAACAAGTCAAGAGCTTTTGAAAATTGAAATTATTGGCTGTACTGGCTTGCAGCAGTGAGACAGTTAAGAAACCAGCTGTTGTTAGCACTGATATCATCTATTTTCACTTAAACATTGTTCAAAATCACTAATGCAAAAAAAAACAGTCCAGAGATTGTTGTCACTATCTCGAAAACTAAATCATTTGACTGAAAGTCATTGGAAGTGACATCGATAGATGTAAAACTTAAGTGAGATTAGTTTGATATGACAATGTTCCAGGTGAGCGATACAGGCCCATTGGGCCTCTTGTTATAAATAAAAAATGCATTGCAGTATCACTGACAAGGAGACTAAAGAAAGAAAAGCGAGCTCGCAGGCGCCTCCATGATCAGCTACAGAAGGAGCATAGAGGACACGATGTCTCCTCAGACGAGTCAGTCTGCTCATCGTCTCCTTCATACCAACATAGACTACCATCAGGTAAGCATACATGCTAGTAATCGACAACATCATTGGATGCACTCCTCATAAGTATGGACCTATAGATATTTAGCGATCTTTGATACGGTAATCTTAATTTCAAGGCATGGATTAGGTGGGCCAGCTGGTGAATATAAATATCTTGAAATGAATCTGATAGGAAGACGTTGCTGTCTAAGACAGCAACGGCTTCCTGACAAATTAATTTCGAAATAGTCACCATATCTGCCTTCATAAAGAATGGACTTATCTGATATGGTAAGTATTGACCGCGCCACTCATTGAGTGGGCGCACAAAATATGACGTCATACGATCGTTGGTAGAGAGACTGTTTTCGTCTAGTTCTTTCCAGTTTTAGCTATGCCCCGCCCATCTCTAGCTAGGCTCCACCCATAGCTCGCTCGTGTTGAGATCGATCGATCTTTGAACTTCCTGACTATCAATTTCCAGAAAGCTATACAGGTAAGATGTTGAATATTTTGAAACTAATTTGACTGGGTGCTGTCGCTGCCTATGGCAGCAACAGAGCCCAGTCAAATTAGTTTCAAAATATTCAACAGCATGTTTCGTAAATAGTAGAGATATACAATTTTTACAACGCGTTGGACTATTAAGAGTTAAAGACGGGCCTAATAGAATCATTTATGACGTAATGATTATGATGTCATCATACATGCCGCTTAGCTGATTATGACGTCATATGACGTCATTACTCTGGAAAGGTTTTGATGGAGGCGGTTAACTTTTTCCTCTAGGTCTAATGGCTGAAGGCGGTTATTTAAGGTTCCCCGCTCGTCTAGCCGCTCTGCCGCTGTTATTGCGACTGCTGCGGTTTCCCATTGCTGCGTGAAACATGTACACAAATACTCATATTGCGCAACCGCAACCGGTGGTATATTTTCTCGACATTAAATTATCAACACGAATTGAAAACAAACTCTTTTCTAAATAATTATTTACCTCGAATTTGCAGCTTGCATAAGCAAATTGTCAATAATATACCTGCTTATTTATTGAATCATTGAGTTATATAATTCGGCAAATTTGTGCAGCTGTTATATCGTGTAGCGTAACATGTAATTCGTTTTTACAACATTTTATTGCTAAAGTGTCATCCTGCATGTGATTCTCACACCGACTCTGAGAAAAAGTAAAAACAAGTATGTTCACCTCATATATGCCAATTTTTTAAATCAGCACCTCAAATCAAATCACACCTTTATCAATAAATTCCACTGCTTTCATAACGATATGACGCAATCGTGGAACAAACTGTGAATGTGTTTCCCATATATATAACTTTATTTATTCAACTAAATAAAAAATATAATGAATTTATATTAGGGTTGAATGGGTTAACGGTAGTATTAATAAATTGTGTTTTATATTCGCAGATACAAGTGCTCACGAAGTACGAATTGAACGAGCGCCGCATTCAGATAGTGTGGATAGAAAACCAACAGGTGAGGCTTAGCGCGAGTTAGCGCTCACATGCATGGGATAATACGGACATGGATGAACATAGACATGTACCATTGCATGAACGCTGACACTAGCACACTCACACCATGTGTCATTGCTTCCAACGCGAACGCTGACACTAGCAACACTCACACCATGTGTCATTGCTTCCACCGCGAACGCTGACACTAGCACACTCACACCATGTGCCGTTGTTTCCACCACGAACGCTGACACTAGCAACACTCACACCATGTGTCATTGCTTCCGCCACGAACGCTGACACTAGCAACCCTAATACCATGTGCCGTTGCTTCTACCACGAACGCTGACACTAGCAACACTCACACCACGTGTCATTGCTTCCACCAGGAACGCTGACACTAGCAACACTCACACAATGTGTCATTGCTTCTACCACGAACACTGACACTAGCAACACTCACACCATGTGGCATTGCTTCCACCATGAACGCTGACACTAGCAACACCCAGACAATATAGCATTGCTCCACCATGAACGATGACACTAGCGACACTCACATCCTGTGCCATTGCTTCCACCATGAAGGCTGACACTAGCAACACTCACACAATGTGGCATTGCTTCCGCCATGAACGCTGACACTAGCAACACTCACACCATGTGCCATTGCTTTAACCATGAACGCTGACACTAGCAACACTCACACCATGTGCCGTTGCCTCTACCACGAACGCTGACACTAGCAACACTCACATAATGTGGCATTGCTTCCACCATGAAGGCTGACACTAGCAACACTCACACCATGTGGCATTGCTTCCACCATGAAGGCTGACACTAGTAACACTCACACAATGTGGCATTGCTTCCACCATGAAGGCTGACACTTGCAACACTCACACCATGTGGCATTGCTTCCACCATGAAGGCTGACACTAGCAACACTCACACAATGTGGCATTGCTTCCACCATGAAGGCTGACACTTGCAACACTCACACCATGTGGCATTGCTTCCACCATGATGGCTGACACTAGCAACACTCACACAATGTGGCATTGCTTCCACCATGAAGGCTGACACTTGCAACACTCACACCATGTGGCATTGTGTCCGCCACGAACGCTGACACTAGCAACACTCACACTGTTGCTTCTACCACGAACGCTGACACTAGCAACACTCATACGATGTGTCATTGCTGCTACCACGATAGCTGGCACTAGCAACACCCACACCATTATCACCAACAACAACAATAACAAAGAATGAAAATCCATCACAACACCAAATGATAATAACATTATGCGAGCCGATATGATATTAGTAGAGTGACTTGGTTAATTCGAAGGATGGGTGCGGCTATTGGGCTGATAGATTCGCATAAACTCGATTCATACACCTATTACGTATCTGCTCATTGACACACTAACTAATAGAGTGATCCATTTCTAGCTATGCCACGCCCATTTCTACCTAAGCTCCGCCCACTTTATATGCCCGTAAGAATAGATTTTAACAATGTGAACAACGAATTCACCCAATAAATCTTTCAAGGTAAGTATACAGGTAAGCTGTGAAATATTTTGAAGTTAACTTTATTTGAAGCTGTTGCTGCCTATGACAAAAACATCTCCGAGTCAAATTAATTTCAAAATATTAAACAGAATGTTTATTAAATTGTACATTTAACAAAGATATACAATTCTTAAACTTGTGACAGACCACTGACGCTTTCCGAACGGACCAGTGCCATTTTGATCGTAACCTCAGCTGATAAGTGACGTATTTGAATATGACGTCATATGCTTGAAGCTTCGGATCCATTAATTAACAAAGAAATTAGTTTTTTTAGCAAAGCATAATATGTGTAATAGCTACCCATACTTATGTGAGCACACATGTGGTCACAACTGATTTCACTTTTCGAATTACGGTTCAGTTTGGAAATAACTTAGAAAATGATGTTTGAATATTTTGAACCTAATTGAATTGGAAGACATGCAGCAATATCTTCCAATTCAATTATGTTCAAAATAGGCAACACAACATTTCTTGCATTGTGTTCAACATTGCGCTAAATAACATGTTTCTGTCCTATGGTTTGGAAACGTTTCCTATTATTGCTGAACTCGAACTTTCGAACTCTCCCCCCCCCCCTCTCTCTCTCCCTGACTCCTTCCCTACCCCCCCCCCCCTCTCCCTCGCTCCCTAGCCGCGTCCTCTCGCTCTCTCTCCCCTGACTCCCTCCCTCTCTCCCTCCCTACCCCCTCTCTCTCTTTCTCTCTCATTCCATCCCTAACCCACCCACCCCTCCCTCTCTCCCTAGCTCCCCTCTCTCCCTCTCTCCTCTCTCTCTCTCTCGTTCTCTCTCTCTCTCTCTCTCTCTCGCTCTGTCTCCCTCTCTTTCTCCCTCTCTCTCTCCCTCCCTCCCTCTATCCTCCCCCCTCTCTCTCTCTCTCTCTCACTGACCCCTTCCCTACCCCTCTCTCTCCCCCCCCTCCCTCTCTCTCCCCCACCCTCTCTCTCTCTCTCTGTCCCTGACTCCTTCCCTACCCCCCTCTCTCTCTCCCTGACTCCCCTCTCTCCCTCCCTACCCTCTCTCTCTTTCTCTGTCATTCCATCCCTGACCCACCCCCTCCCTCTCACCCTAGCTCCCCTCTCTCCCTCTCTCTCTCTCTGTCTCCCTCTCTTTCTCCCTCTCTCTTCCCCTCCCCTCTCTCTCGTGGACCCCTTCCCTACCCCTCTCCCCCTATTTCTCTCTCTCTCTCTACCTAACCCCTTCGCTACCCCTCTCCCCCCCCTCTCTCTCTCTCTCTCGGCAAGGAGTGACTGTACTTTAAGCAACTTGATATTTTTTTTTTCTTCAGATTTAAGTTTGAACAGAGCAACCATCAGTCTTGGTTATGATAGCTTTCTGCACGCAAATGGAGCATCACCTTTCGCACGATTCCCCTTCATTCCACTGAGTAAACCTCCAGAAAGCTTACCTACCGAATATCCGTGAACATTGTCGGTTCCCATATATTTTACTAACTAAAACAGTGGCGTCTGTATCTACCTAGTACTCGTGATCGTTGTCGATTCCGATTTATCGTTTTACATGCTAAAACTGCAGAGTAATTCATCTGCTGAGCGAGCACCCGCGATCTCTGTCAATTTAGATGTATTTAATTAACTAAAGTTCAACAGTACGTAGTTCATTTATTGAGAATCCATAGGCACTAGTGATTAAAGTTTATTCCACCGGGTTATCTTCCTGAATGTGCATTTATTCAGCAGTCTCGAACATTAGCGATTTCCACGTAATCGAAGACTACCGCGTGGTGAATTCATTTATGGAGTCCGCAAGATGAAACTACTAAAGCTCTATGAGTAATGCTGATTCCAGTCAACTGGTTTTGGCTAAGGGTCCAGCGAGTCCCGATATTGAAAAGTGTGAGCATTCAACTAATGTAACTACGAGTACTCGATTGCATTTAGTAGGTTGATAAAATGTTCGCCAACCATATATATGACACGATTAGCAATGATTTAAATGTACTGACTGCATTTACAGACACTATTTTACTAACCGGTATTTAAAATGCTTCTCAATTTAAAATCAATTTATTTGAACGCTATTGCTTGTTGCTTTCACATTTACCCGGTTACCTCTTTAATGTATCTGATTTAATACATGACAAAGACGGTCAAAAGCGGCCTCTGCAGTTGGCGTGATGAGTGCCAATTTGCATCCCAGGAGAACACTGTTTTTAAAAACTTACCGCTGGAATCGGTAATGGAGCCAGTAAATCCAGTGTAAATTACCAAAAGTGGTCTTCTCTTTACCTGGAAATGAACATTCAATAAGCACATATTTTGATATTCTTGACTAAATTTTGCCAATAAAAGGTTAATGTATGTACTACAAATTCAAATGACGTCACATTAAAACGTGTCGGTTAATAGAGGAATCCATTTCTAGCTATACCCGCCCATCTGTAGCCATGCCCCGCCCACTTTGTATACACATTAGAATCCATTCTACCACTTTGAACACAGAAATCCCAGAATTTAAATATCAAGTTAACTGAACAAATAATATGTTGAATATTTTGAATACTATTTTGACCGAGAGCTGTTGTTGCCTATGGCAACAACAGATCTCAGGCAAATTAGTTTCAAAACATTCAAAATAATGCTTATTAAATTGTAAATCCACCACAAACACGCAATTCAGACATATCCTCGCTACTTTGGGGTGGCTGTGACGTCAGCTAAAAATGAGAAACTTGAGTAACAGATCCGATCCTACCATTCTATCATCGTAACTATAAGTAAGGTATATTATAATTATTGTCTCACCTCACAGTGGCCATCGTGAAATTAATTATTATATACTGCTAATATAAGCAAATACCAAGCTGTGTTGCTAAATAATTTAATTTAAAAAATCTAAATATGTTATAATAAAATTAACATTTCATTTTATTCTCAACGTGTTGTGAGATTTGTACTAGTCAAAGCGAGGCTCCGATGTACTATTTTATACTTTAATATTACAACAAATGTTCTGATATTGATCTAAAGATAATTATGTATAATAAGAAATAGTTGCTATTTTCGTGTTAACTTGTATAATGTTACAAAATGCTCATTATGTGTCGATGTACTATATTGGGTTTTATTGTTATTGTATGTAGGACTTACTCGTTAGCCACATCTTTAACCCGTGATCACCTGAATAATAATCATAAGACAAGCATATACCGCAACACCTCCCAGACAAATTGGTTTCAAAATATTTCAACATAAAATTTCTTAGACTGTAGATAATTTCTCGTCTTTGTTGTTTTCGGTTTCAAAGAGTTGACGCATGCACAAAGGGCAGTAACTCTTGTTCTTGGAATATATCCAGGAGAAGACAAACATTTTTTTCGACAACATTACACCGAAAAAAACCGTTTGTTGCATCAGTGGAAAATTAGTCACAATGTCATTAACACATCCATGGGGATGATAGCTCGCGACAGTGAAACCTGTCTATAACGGACAGTTCCTGGTCCATATAGACGTGGTCACAAAACGCAGGTGGTCGCTTAGTATAAGTTAGTTGTCATCTAAAATTGTTTTTGGAGGGGAGGCACAAGACGGCGGTGCCTTAAGACGAGTGGTCTTACGACCACTCGTCTTAATGAACCACCCGTCTATGGCCCTCAAATGTTATTGTCCGCAATCGCATGTTTGCCGTTGTGTAATAATAGCATACACCCTTGTCGCGTGTGGCTAAATTAAAAAAAATATACTCGTGTTTTTAAATAATTTATATGAATTTATATTATGTGATGAACAAGTCGGTGAATTCTTGAGTTTTGGAGTATGAAATAATATGGATATATATGTAAATGGATAAATGGATTGGCTGACTGCTAAGTGACGGAGTGTGTATGGAACGGGTTAACTGACGGATTGCATGAATGAACGACTGTTTGCCCGTTCGTTTGTTTCTCCGCGAGCTAGTCACTAGTGCGTGAGTGAGTGTCTGACTGTCTGATATAGAAATAATGAAGAAAAGATTGTATAATGATCTACGGCGTAATGGACAACAATATAGATTTACTCATCCCCATATGTAGTTTTCGGCTTTCAGGCGTAGGTCCAGTCCTACCGTTCCATGCCGATTGGTCAATGGCCAGCGCACGTACACCGAACCAATGTTTAATTTACAGCGTTCTATTATGTAGCCTAGAAGTTAGACAGTCCTGCTATTGTAAATAGTATTTAATATGTATGATATAATAATGAAACTATATGAATACAAATTTACATGCCTGACCCTTCAATATCGTGTTTAGTGTTATTCTGTCCATAAGTTTACGCTGATTGGATAGCGCAGTTGCCGAGCCAGTCATTCCAGTGGTAAATTTCCAAAAGTAGGACACTCTTAGCCTCCATCTGAATACTGGCTCGGCTGAATTTTCGATTTTCTTGACGATTAATCCATGACTCGTCTGGCCCGCCAAAAACAGCACCTGTAGTGGTCATGAGGAATGTCCGTTTGCAGGAAGGTTAAAGGATAACTAATCTTATTCAGGTGATCTAATATGGCAGTCATAAACTATGCAGGTAATGTTAATCTTTTCATCATGCCGCTAAAGAAAGATATTCAAGCTTTAGTAGCTAAACGTTGGTACATTTCTACAGCCTATGATGGCTGTCAAGATTTACTTTTCAACCAAACAGAAAAATCCTAGCGTGCCTGCCTAGGGATATAGCTCAGTCATAGAGGCGCCAGCTATAGTTTGGCAGTGTGGTATAAAAGCAATCATACAGGTAGGCGGTTGAATATTTTGAAACTATGGCTGCGACAACTTCCAGTCAAATTAGTTTCAAAATATTCAACGAGATGAATATTACATAATAAAGAATGTTATGCATTGACACTTAAATGGCATCACGCACTATCACTTGAGGAGAATGGTGGCGATCACTGTTCAACATTTACGCGATATTATAAAGCAGATAATTGTGATACAGAAATGGGAATGCGACAGGATATGAATGATCTGGAATCTATAAACCATAATCTATCGGTGCAGTATAACATTTGAGATGAGTTTAGCATCGCTTTAAGTGCGAAAATTATATCTTGGTACGATCTTGACTATTACATGGTTAATTACTATGGGTGGGATTTTGATCGCTTTGAGGCGCTGTTGACCCATGAGGGGTTAAATTAGGCCAACTTCTTTAACCAGTTTGCCTTTGACATCCCAGTCACTCAATGTCAAGACAACTTCCCGGTATACAGGAACGTTGTTGAATATTTTGAAACAAATTCGACTGGAAGCTGTTGCTGCCATATGCAGCGACAGTGCCCAGTCAAATTAGTTTCAACAGAATATTTTTCAATCATAATTTATGTGTAATAAGATAAGTGTGCCGTTTTTGGTCTACGAGGGTTAAATCGTTAACGAAGTATTCGTCTCTCATCGTAGTATTACTGACGGTCGAAAAAGGCATTCTTAAACGATGCCTGTATTATCAGATTTCAGTCAAGCGCTTACGGAATTATAGTTAGTTTTAAAAGACATGTCTGTATATTAAATCATTCTATGAAAGATGTTTTGAACTAATCAGAAGAAATCGACTACACGTCTGTGCGCGTAGGCCCTATTTACGTATTGACATTCTCTATTGCGCACCACTAGAGGTGAGTGTTCGCAAAGTGACTAGGGTCATTGTTTCATCCTCTGGCACGCAATATATGGGCTGGCTGGTGCCGGCTTTCATGAGCTACCTCTTATCTCACCAGCACGGCGATGCTGAATGTGCTATGCATTTGCACTACCAAGAGCGCATTGTGACATTGACCCGCTTAAGGTGGGTTCCAAAATACTATTCAAGTTGGAAATATTTTTTCACTTGGTGGCTTACTGGAACTATGCTGGTTACCGATTGATACAGAAATGGATCGGCGTATCCTCGGATGTTCTGGAAGTATCCAATTTCTACGCGACAACAGGCATTAAATGGATAAAGACTCGCACTTTATGTCTAGATGCTTAGAAAAGATTTTAAGCAGCATATGATCTACCAAACGTTCAGTCACATTTTCTGCAGCGACCACCAAACACCAGCGTGAAACTAAATGTTAAGAACGCAATCAGTAAGCGATGGACGAGAGAGAGAGAGAGAGAGAGAGAGAGAGAGAGAGAGAGGAAAACTGTGTATACCATGAGAGCTTTGCTGTGGCATCATATGGATGTTAATCCTTTAGTCAGGACATCCTGTTTTCAGTGGCACCTAGCCAAAAGAAACATCTGGCAATATCGAGGTGGTCCAGCCACTGTACATATATCATAACCGTGGTGTATCCTGTTCACAAACATATGAAAATAATACTGCTATGTGTCTCTGGTACGATCAGCTATCATAAATCAACACGTTTCTGGGTTTCAACTGATTACAAGTGGAACACAGTCTCCATTCTTTAGGCAAACATAAATATTTCAATGCTTCATTAGTTCACCTGGCCAAAATGAACAAGTGAGCTTATGCCATGGTGACCACCCGTCGTCCGTCCGCCCATCAACTATTATTTAAACGACTTCACAACGATCACTGGGCCAATTTCTATTATAATTGGCAGGAAATATCCGTATGGCATAGAGATCCAAGTTGTTTCAGAGAAAGTCGATCAGAGAATTAGGCCGGCGGCCATCTTGGATTTTGGCCGATTTTTAGAAAGCTCTTTAAAAATCTTCTCTGATTGGAGAATCCTATTGAATTTTTTATTTGATTTATTTTGAAGCTGAAATTGGTTTTGTTAGCTCAGGTGACTTGGCATGTTAATATCCGCATTTAATATCTGTATCGCGAAAAATGGAACTGATGCAACGTCAAACACCAGAGTTATCAGCCCTTAATTATAACTTAACTCGTTGAATGTTTAGCAGATTTATGCAGTGACGTCCTCTCCTGTCTTTGTATTTGCTGACTTCCAGAAGTGCTATCTGGCCATCGGTTTCCAATGATGGTGCGTAAATGTTTGCGGTGGCAGGCATCAAGTTTGTCTAGAGCTTCCGTTGGAGCTGCCCAACTGTTACAGTTATACAGCACCAAGGATACGTCGGTTGCATTGTATAAACATAGTCTTTTTATCAAGGGCATCTTTGATCTAGGAAACCATAGCTTCCAGAAAGACTGGAAAGCTATGTTCCCTATGACGCAGCGAGCAACAATGTCATCAGTACTGCAAAGCAGTGAGTCCAGGATTTTACTTTTCCACCATGATGGTTCGCCGCAACGAAGTAGATCGTCATTTTCTTTAGTGTCATGCTTTGTAGATAGGTAAATGTCGGTGAACTTTGTTTTGGATTCATTCATAAAGAAATTCTTAATTTTTAGTTTGCCTGCAGCTATTAGGAGAAGTTCGTCCAGGGGTTTAATTTCCTCGTCTATGAAGGCCACCTCGTCGGCATATTTCATCTCTAGCGCCATACTCAGTACGGACACTGGAAGTTTGGTCTTGTGGAATTTTATTGCACAGATTTCACGACAGCAACAAGGTAGCAGGTGAAAAGCACAGGGGATAAACCATCTCCCTGTGGGACGGCGATTGATGTCTCAAACTCTACAGACTTCACTGACCTTATTTGTACTCTCACCTTGGTGTCTGCAAGTAGTAGTCTCACTAGTCGTAGTTCATCTCCATTGCAGCGGGCCTGGCGTAGTACATCTATGATCTTTGAGCGTTTAATTTTGTCGAAGGCTTGTGGCATGTCAATGCCCATCTTGTGGAAATCCCAGTGTTTGGACATGACTACTGACACAAGCATGCATTGAACCCATATAATGTCTGTGTACCTGTGCCCATGCTTGAGGCCACTTTGACATGATCATTTGAAGTCATCGATCATTCTCGGATGCAGCATAGAGTAACATTGGGTAGGGGTTTCCAAGGGCGAATATTAGTCAGGTTTTTTCATCTTTATCATCCTGACACATTTCATTGCAAACAACATAGCAACAATTAGCAGGTTAACCTTTTTCCTCCAGTGCCTAAATATCTAAAATAAGTATGACGTACCATGACTGTTGAATGTATTGAAATGTAATCGATTGAAAGTTGCTATTGCCTAGGGCAACAATGGCTTTCGATTCAATTATTTTTTAAATAAAATGCAGCTCACCTACCCATCCCTTGCTGCTAACTTGACCATTCAGACAGATCTACATGCGTTAAATGGATGGTTTGGAATACTCTCAGTTAAACTTGCTCTAATAACCACCTGTATTAACCCTTTCACTGGGGAATTCCCTATATTACATCTTCAAGGTATCCATAAAGTAAAACTTGAATATTTTGAGATCAATTTGACCAGAAGCCATTGCTGCCTAAGGCACGTTGGCTTCAAGTAAAATTAATTTCAAAATATTTAACAAAATAAGTTTTATATCAAGGAATATACTTCTTCCAGGATTTATCAATGAAAGCGTTAAGAGACCACCTGTCTTTAGAAACCATGTTCTTCATCTATTAAATCCATTTAAGCAATGTATTTGAGCCCCTATTAAGACACCAGCTGCCGTAAGAGACTGCCTTCTGATTCTCCCTTGGGTGGTTTCGTAATACAAGTTTGACTGTATGGCATCCATTTCTATTTGTTAGTGCGGATGTCATCTATTTTTAGAAACCATGTTCTTCATCTATTAAATCCAATTAAGCAATGTATTTGAGCCCCTATTAAGACACCAGCTACCGTAAGAGACTGCCTTCTGATTCTCCCTTGGGTGGTTTCGTAATACAAGTTTGACTGTATGGCATCCATTTCTATTTGTTAGTGCGGATGTCATCTATTTTTAGAAACCATGTTCTTCATCTATTAAATCCAATTAAGCAATGTATTTGAGCCCCTATTAAGACACCAGCTACCGTAAGAGACTGCCTTCTGATTCTCCCTTGGGTGGTTTCGTAATACAAGTTTGACTGTATGGCATCCATTTCTATTTGGTAGTGCGGATGTCATCTATTTTTGCTTAAACATTGTCCAAAATCATGCTTGCAAAAGCAGTCCAGAGATTGTTGTCAATATCTCGAAAATTAAACCTTTTGACTGAAAGTCATTGGAAGTGGCACTAATTGATGTAAAACTCAATAATGATTAGTTGAAATGCTAATGTTCTAGGTGAGCGATACATGCCTCTTGGACCTCTTGTTTATATTATTATTAAAAGCCATCTTGTACGAAACAATGTCGAATTAAAATAAATTCTCTAATAATATCGCTAAGACCTCTGATTTTGTAAGTCAATGTCTCGTTTTATCTAAGAGTTTGTTTCATTGACTTGTGAGTTTACAGATACAAGTTCACATACATGATGTGAATGAATGTCCTGATGAGTTTATGTACTATATTCCATTGAATGTATAAGCCTACTATCACAACTGGTAGCTGGGTTCATCTACCTGACAGATTAGAGGGCTGGCCACATACAGCGCACATGTAACCTCTGGGAGGACTGTAAAACGGTGATAAGGCCAATGTCTTCCCCATGATACAAAGGAACAATGAACTGCTTGACATGGCCACATGAGCTTAACTCGCTTGAAATCGTCTAAACATGAAAAGACATCGATGACAGTATTACACGCAGGGAATAAATATAATCCCAGCAATGAGATGCATACAATATTTCCCAAGTGTAGCAGCTACTTTGTTGATACTGATTAGCATACTCCTGCTCTTTGCACCATGATGCATGTCGATGTCACAGTTAATTTTACTCGTGTCAGTTAGACGTATGATCAGCACGCCTGTTTTTTCTGCTACTATCATTACTTACTGGTATGCAGAATCTGCAGCGTGTTTAGTGTGTAGGAGCATATTGCTGTCAGCTTCTCCTTGGGTTACATTAACTCGTGTGTCAACAGCGCATTAAAGCGCTCAAAATACTATTTATTTTAATTAACCATTTAATAACTTTCTAGGAAATTTTTGATTTTTGCAGCCAAAAAGAGTATTTTTGTATATCTATAACGAAAATTTACAACAAAAAAATAGATTTCTGTTATCCTTCAAATGGGTATTCATCAAAGGTGTAATGGTAAAGAAAATTCAGATTTCTGCTTCGCCAGTGTCAAATTGCAGACCAAGAAGAGTATTTTTGAAAATTTACTACTGGGATGACTGGCTCGGTAACCGAGCCAGTCATTCCAGTGGGAAACTTTCGAAAATATTCTTCTCTTAGACTGCAAATTGACATTTCTCAAGATCACTGCAGAGTTCGTTTTTAGCAACTTGACCATTAAAAGGGTTAAGTTGACGCAAGAGTGGTTAACTGATACAATTTCCTGAAATATTCCAACAATATTATAATATCAGTTGCAACATGATATTATCAATCTGTTCTTGTCCCGTTCGCTAGTCCTCCACACAGAAATGGGTGAGCCTTTCTTCGCTGGATGGATATGACAGAAGATGCCTTCAAATTTGTTTGGTCCTAAGTTGAGGACAGCTCATCTTAGCGGTCTGAATGGTGTCCAGAATCTGGCATCTAGCTTCTGGGAATTAGGTAGAGTGTGAACGTTTTCTCGATTGATTTAAATGCAAAGTCCCAGGCCTCTAACTTTACTCAATGAGCTGTCATTGTTTGGAGGAATGACATCCCATCATTTGCATACCTACTGCGAAAGTCTGATTCCATCGATGACAATCGCTAATAATTGCTTCTGTAATGAGGTGTGCATGTTTTTCAAGAGGTCTCAACAGTATTATTTTATGGGGTTTCTTTAGATTTCCATCACAATGTCCCAAGGACCACATCACTGACACTAGTTGGTGTTTTATTACCTATTCCATGGTCATTTTGCTACTGTTGGCTATCAGTAGTATTCGTCCAAACAAATGATGATCCGTGCTGGATATGGTGTGATTGTGTTTGGATTTTATCATTTCTCCGCCTGAATACGGCAAAATGATTTCTACTAAGTTTTTCATATAATGAAATATGTTTCTTAGCCCTTTCACTGATAAATTCGTGTATTTTAATTACGGGTTTACCATATGGGTAATTTATTGAGGGAGATGGTGAGGCAGGAGTCAACAACTGGGAAACAAATGCACTATATGCAGGTTTTTCGTTTTTATGGTCTTTTAGAAGGACGTTTAATACATCAGGTGAAATATACTCCACAGATCACAATCGCATACAACAAAGGGATCAATCCAATGGACCTTTCCAGAGTAATGACGTCAAATGACGTTATCGTGAGCTAAGTGGCGTGTAGGGTGACGTCATAATCATTACGTCATAAATGATTCTATAATGCCCGTCTTTAACACGTTGCAAGAATTGTATTCTCTACTATTTAATAAACATGCTGTTGAATATTTTGAAACTAATTTGACTGGGTGTTGTTCGCTGCCTATGGCAGCAAACGCACCCAGTCAAATTAGTTTCAAAATATCCAACAGCTTACCTGTAGAGTTTTCTGGAAATTGATAGTTAGGGAGTTCAGATATCGTTCTATCCCAAAACCAGCGAGGTATGGGTGGAGCTTAGGTAGAGATGGGCGGGGCATGACTAAAAATGGAAAGACCCATTGTTTCCATGTAGAGCAACAACTGATTGAACATTTGTTGCGTTCCTCTGAATACGGAATTCTACCCAATCAAGGTGACAGATACCTTGCTCCTCTATGTTCTATCTAATGACGTAGCTCTCCCAGGTACATCTTGCGTTTGTGTGGCGCTATTAACTGATGGCCATCCGGCAATCTTACCATCTGGGCATGGTACACAGGTAGGTACTGTGCATAATTGTGTTTATTGTATTAGAAACACCATGCGACCATGTACCATCTCCAGAGGTTTAGATCAGACCGGGAAAGATCTCAACTTTATCTATGCTGGACATCTAGAACGATACCAAATACCATTATCTAGTACCTAACAAATAGTGATACTCATCAATCAAGTTCAGAATAATTTTAGGCGATAACTTCATTTTCCTAGAGGACAGTGGCAGACTGGCTATCTGTTTTACTACTGACTTGTTCAAGAAACCGCTACAATTTATGCAACTTCGGAATGTTGGGATAATGTCTCGTGCATTCACTGGCAAATTGTCTTAGATTTAAGCGATGAAGGAGACTTTGATATATGACATTGCAACGCCCCACTCTACGGTTATATTGTCGACCATTGTCCCCTGTTGATTGAACCTTCAACAATTACAGTGTGTCACACTGACCCAAGGGATTTCAGGAGACCTGAATCACTGGAGTCAGTTCCAATGGTAGATTGCCTGTTGTGCCGAATACATCATGGCATTGTTCCAGATAGTTTGCCCATATTATGCGAAGAGATCCTGATCACACATATGCAGTTTCAGAAAGGGCAATGGACCTGTTAATTAAATAGCAAAGACATACAATTCGTACAGCGTGTCGGACTATTAAGAGTTAAAAAAGGGGCCAAATAGAATCATCCTACACGCCACTTAGCTGATTCTGACGCCATATGACGTCAGATTGATAGATGGATACTCTGGAAAGGTGAATTGTCTATACAATCTTCTTTGTTTGGTCTAATATGAATTGACATTCAGGTTATAGAGATACCAATTTGGGACACCAAAGAACACGCGATGTTTTTTATGTTTGGTAATTGTTGGGGCTATACGCTCTGCATTAAACACATTGAAATGGTATAATGACTGGGGAGTCATAATAAGGCAATTCTGTGGGCTTGGGAGAAAGTGATCCTCTCATTTCCTTCTCCATTTCTGCTCGGAGTTGTAGTAGGTGAGCTGCAGATACCAGGGCATGTATATTTATTCAATTCACCTATTTGATATAGCTGATAGACGCATTGCCTGTCTCATTGCCTATCTAATGTGTCATAAGCCAACAAAACTGCAACACCAGGGTATGTATTAGATGATGGAAGAACGTCGCCTTCTCTGCATGTTTGCAGTTTCAGCAGATATGGTATTGTGTCTATTTCCTGCAGTGTGGTATATGATATTATACGCCTGAGATGACTAAGTATCTTTAAAATTTCAACATTTCCAAATAGTGTATTCATATGGCAGCTACACATGCTTTGATGTTTTAATGTGTCCCATTAATACGCTACGACTTTTAGGATGGATTACTAACATCCATTTTGGTTGTGAAAGTCCGACCAACTGTAAGCTGGTTGGTCCAGATTACACCCTCAGATCATACGGAGGTTCTGTATTACTCAGTGCATGGAGATGTTGCCTGAACACGGGATGGATGAAGAACAAATGGATGGGCATACGGATGAACAATGTACAAGCGTATATACCATGACATCGTTAATGTGGCAATGAATTGAACATGCACATACCGATACCCCTTTCTTCAAATCATAATATTTACATATAGCGCTTGGCCGATACAGCACAGTTGTTATTAAAAGGTCAAATCGTTTGTCCATAACACCATTGAGCAGTCAGTCACACGTATTCGCACATAATTGTAAATTGGTACAACTCTGTAATTTGCTATAGCTAACCATGTGGAATGTCCAGCATGCATCCACTATTAATGGTTCGTTTTCGAGCCGGCGTATATATTCGAAGACATTGGAACTGGGTCAACGTAAAACAACGAGCAAACTTCAAAACTAGCGAAAGGTAATTACTACGTCGGTACAACAAATGGCATGTATTGGTCTTACCGTGGAACATTGGAATATTACTTGAGTAGGACCACCATTAAAGCCGCTTACGACGGAAAGAAAATTAAAATTAATCACGCGCCAAACAGTTACAGCATTAAACAAATTGCAGCCTCGCGAATAATTTTGGGTAGCCTGGCTATGCCAAATTTCAGCTTTCCCACCGCCACAACATGTAGTTCGCATCTCCTTCCAGGAACCTCTATATTTCTGGTGTTTGTCTTCAGTTTCATGACTTTCATAATAAGATAGATTAATATCCGATTATTTGCGTCCGAGAAGCACTTATTATTGGGCAATCAACAGGCAATACCTCTTTCCGAATATTGCCGTTGTAATAGATTCCGATACAAACTTGACATAATCATTGCGAAACCGCAAAAGACACAGCGACAAGAGCCAGAACAAACCGTATAATCACCAATAACAGTAGGAACAACAGCAGCGCGTAACACATCGAGCGAAACCTGTCTAATGCGGACACTGTATGGGTCATTAGTAGTGGCCACTAAATACAGGTGATCGCTTAATACAACTCATTTGATATTTTTAATGACTGTTGGGGCCAAATGATGATAATTCTTTAAGACGGGTGGTCTTACGACCACCCGTCTTAAAGAATTATCATCATTTGGCCCCAAAACCCAGTTCTCCCTATGTACAGATTTGACAGTAATCTGTTTCAATGGGTTGTGTATTGATACAAGAATGCCATCTAATTTATTTTTCTCTCATTTACACCGTTCCCCCGTAAACCCCGTATAAATGCCCCGAGGGCCGCTTTCCGTTTGAGAATCACTCGCGCAAATTACGTCTGTGAACAAAAGACGCTGACAACGTGCTCTTTTTCTGCCAAATTGCGCACAAACATTCAATTATTGAATTCTTGTCCCTCGACATTTTACGCCAGACTGAATTCATATTTGGTGGTCTAACTGTTATTTTACTCCTCATAAAACGTCAAAATTTATACCTCCTGATTAAGAGGAAATCTCCGATGGATGATTTAAAAATAACGGTGTAATAATTCAGATGTTGCGGCCGTGGGCAGCAACAGCCTGCAGCAATGTCTGCTTCAAAATGAACACGAACGATCACAATAATGGATAGTGGATACTGGACGCAGCAATGTTAATAACTTATGATATTTTTTCGAAACAAGAGACAACTATATCCAAACTGCCCCAGCGAAGAAGTAATGTTATTTGCGGATAATATTTCCACTATAAATTTTTTCCCTAAATAACTCGTTTTCATATAACAGAGAATAAATTAACTTGTAAATGCAATAATATTTTTCTGGTTTCGGGCAGAGAAAACTTTTTCTCAGGAATTGATAATCTCGCGTAGAACTGATAAAATATGTGATGCGTAAATGACTGCGTTTATGTAGTGCGCTGTCAGTATGAAAGAGCTTGGGGTTGGTTGAGGGCTGTGTCATATTGCCGATTGGGCATAGGGGGTGGGGTGCGGGCGAGGTTTCGGCACATAACTTAAGCAATAAGAAGACGACTAGAGAACTGTTGGTTGTATTGGAAGTTCATAAACTATGCTTAGTCCCGTGTTTCACCTAGCACCCTGTAAAATGAGTTTCAAAATATGCAACACCTTACCTGTACAGTTTTCTGGAAATTGATAGTCAGGGAGTCCCGTT
This sequence comes from Chaetoderma sp. LZ-2023a, assembly GCA_034401795.1. Lineage (NCBI taxonomy): Eukaryota > Metazoa > Mollusca > Caudofoveata > Chaetodermatida > Chaetodermatidae > Chaetoderma > Chaetoderma sp. LZ-2023a. Next base: position 58,058,838 of record CM067366.1, on the reverse strand, counting down.
ATCGATCGATCCCAGCACTGACCAAATATGGGTGGAGCTTAACTAAGGATGGGCGAGGTATAGCTAAGACTGGATTGCTCCGTTACATGTACAGCCACTCCTGTTCGAGAGAGACCACATGCCTTTGAGAGAAGGTAACCTGGGTTAAGGAACCGGCATATATTGGTAACGTATATGCTAAAGCAAGGGATTTGTGTTATAGACCACCTGTATATGGTCACTGCGGGGATAGAGGGTCTAATCTGGCACTCAATTATCTAACGCCATGACCAAAATATGCTAGCTAACGTGCAGGGCAAAACGACGTAGCACACCCCAAACCCCTCTCGCGAAAATCTAATAGTCCGTCAGGAAAATGTACGAATTGTATGTATTTGATGAATTTACAATTTAATAAATATTCTGTTGAATATTTTGAAACTAATTTTACTTGGAGATATTGCTTCCAAAGTCAAAAAAGCAACTCACAGTTAACATATTTTCAGAATATTCTAAAACTTATATATATATATCTATATATATATATATATATATATATATATATATATATATATATATATATATATATATATATATATATATATATATATATATATATATATATATATGATTCACGTGTGATAGTTGATTCACCTGTGATAGTTGACTCACCTGTGCTAGTGACTTGTGATGCTTCACTCACCTGTGATAGTTGACGCACCTTTTGATAGTTGACTCACCTGTGATAGTTGACTCACCAGTGATAGTTGACTCACCTGTGGTAGTTAACTCACCTGTGATAGCTGACTCACCTGTGATAGCTGACTCACCTGTGATAGTTGACTCACCTATTTTAGTTGACTCACCTGTGATAGTTGACTTCCCTGAAAAATCAAGCTGACAACAGACAATCGAAAGATACCCGTCCTAAAGAAGCTTGCCTGTACCACATTTAGGAGCGGAACTCTACGTCCCAATGAAAGTATGCACATAATATGTCCGTCCGATCTTAGAGCATGCCACGTCTCTTTGTGTACTGATTTAAAACATACTTTCAAAAGAATCATGAAATCACAAAATCTCTAAAATAACTGAGTAATGGACCTTCCCAGAGTAATGACGCCAATATGACGTTATAATCAGCTAAGTGGTGTGTAGGATGACGTCATACTCTAATAGGCCCGTCTTTAACTCTTAATAGTCCGACACGTTGCACAAATTGTGTGTCTCTACTATTTAGACATAGACACCAACAGCACCCAGTCAAATTAGTTTCAAAATAGTCAACAGCTTATCTGTATAGTTTTCTGGAAATTGATAGTGAGGAAGTTCAGAGATCGATTAATCCCACCACGATCTATGTGTGGGCGGAGCTGAGCTAGAGATGGGCGGGGCATAGCTGAAAATGGAAAGGGCCATTAGATCCACTTAAATTAATGAAATAGAATTATGTACATGTATATGCTCGATGGACAGGAGAGACAGCAAAGCGCTTTCTCGACACGCACAAAGTAGACAAGCGTAGAAATGCAGCCTATCAAGTGGCCAAAGAACACTAGACTCAAAAGAAATAGTTCAGTTCACTCTACCAAAGACGTTAGTAGCAGTAGCAAATTAACGGAACAACTCAAGCGTCTCACCTGAAAACCCCAGTACCAATGCAGAAGAATTGGGTAAGAATGAACACATACTAATACTCAAATGAAGCGATGAAAAATGGAGGACATGTATCCTCATTTGATGAAAGATTTATCAGTTCCAAACAGCAATTCCACCAAGTCTCCAGTCAGCAGCCAAAAGGGTATCACCGATCCTATACACAATGTTCTGCACGATTAACACACATGTAATCCACAGATACTTTTTTCTGACAGATTTCGATTCAGTTAGGCTATCCTTAAAAGTCAATTACACTGACATATATGAACTACTGTTCTCACTCCCTGCCTATGGTAGCAACAGCGCCCGGTAAAATGAGTTTCAAAATATTCAACAAGATAATTATTAAATAGTATAGAATGACATACAATTCGTGCAACAACGCATAGTCCGACTTCAACTATGCGTTCGTGGCGTACTTACAAATGTATCTACGTCAATCATGCCGTCGTAATGACGTCTTTGATTGTGATGTCATTCTAGACGTCACGTAATTGATTAGGACGCCAGATGATAGATGGATACTCTGGAAAGGTGAATTGTTACTGAGTCATTGGAGACCAAATTGGGCAGCGTTTGCTGCCCAAACGATTAAGCCAAAAAACCGAACTTTTCGAAAAGAATTATCTTAATAAAATTGATTGAATAGGATCCTGAAGTTAATTGACTTTTGTATGATGATAATATCTCACAGTTATCGGATTTTTTTTATTAAGAGTGAACAGCTGGTCTGAATATGGCGCTTGGATTAAAGTGTAATGTCAAGATCTCCCGATATTTAATTTGCAAAGGACTCATGCAGCACATATCTTAATTATTTCGAAATTAATCCGTCAAACTAATTTCAATAACGGCAACATAATGTGTCTTACATGTAAATAATTTATTACATTGGGATTGTGTTATGTTGATATTATTGTGAAGTAGCTAGTCTGAGTTACATTTCCGGTTTAGATCAACTGTTTCCCATTCTATAAATCTGCCATTAATTGCTGTCTCCAGTGCCAGATGTCCACAGCGTCTAGATGAGAACCAATGATTCTGGACAATCTGTATTAGTTCTTGTCTCACTTCTACAAAGCATGGCACATATCGTATCGCAGACAATAATGGCCCTTTCCCGTTTTAGCTATGCTCCGCCCATCTCTAGCCAAGCTCCACCAACACCTCGCTCGTGGTGGGATTGATCAATCTCTGAACTCCCTGACTATCAATTTCCAGAAAACTATACAGGTAAGCTGTTGAATATTTTGAAACTAATTTGACTGTGTGCGTTTGCTGCCTATGGCACCAACAGTGTCCAGTCAAATTAGTTTAAAGATATTCAACAGCATGTTTCTTAAATAGCAAAAGCATACAATTCGTACAACGTGTCGAACTCTTAAGAGTTAAAGATGGGCCAAATAGAATAATTTATGACGCAATGATTATGACGTCATCCTACACGTCGCTTAGCTGATTATGACGTCATTACTCTGGAAAGGTCCATTATTCGCAATCCCGTCGTTATTATTAGAAAATAAATAGAATCTTACACAATCTTGTAGAAGGAAAATCTTACCAGTGTTAATTTTGAAAATCATGTTGCTAACACCTGCTGCTGTCATAGACGTCAACGCATCACGATAAAAATCGGGCCTAAAGATCCCAAGATATCAATGCGGAGCTAATCTGCTTCCGATTGTATCGCGTATTTATTTAATTAATCCTCTACTAAAGGAATCGAATGTCGAAGAGTTTCGATGTAGCCATCCGTTTGTGAGAGTTCATTCCGGTTGTGTCCCACTGTAGAACACGTTCCATTTCCGGTGACAAAAGCAAATCGAAATTCAACGATTCACGTTTTGAGTAGGGAACGTTGGTCGGCCTCCGGAAAGAAGGCAACGGATGTGAACGCTCTGGAGTTTGTTCTGCGGACGAAGACTTCATTTCCTGACGAGTATATAACGGAGGTAATCTAGTTATGCTGGTGATGGCTGTGGCAATGTTCGTGTCGCTGACACAGTAGCAGACGCAGCAGTAGCCGTAGCAGTAGCAGCAGTAGCAGCAACAGCAGTAGTAGTAGTAGTAGTAGTAGTAGTAGTAGTAGTAGTAGTAGTAGTAGTAGTAGTAGTAGCGGCGGCGGCGGCGGCAGCGGTAGTAGTAGTAGTAGTAGTAGTAGTAGTAGTAGTAGTAGTAGTAGTAGTAGTAGTAGTAGTAGTAGTAGTAGTAGTAGTAGTAGTAGTAGTAGTAGTAGTAGTAGTAGTAGTAGTAGTAGTAGTAGTAGTATCAGTAGTAGTGGTAGTAGTAGTAGTAGTAGTAGTAGTAGTAGTAGTAGTAGTAGTAGTCGTAGTCGTAGTAGTAGTAGTAGTAGTAGTAGTAGTAGTAGTAGTAGTAGTAGCAGTAGCAGTAGCAGCAGCAGCAGCAGTAGTATTAGTAGTGGCTGCAGTGCTAGTGGTAGTTATTCCTGTTGTTGTTGTTGTTGTTGTTGTTGTAGTTGTTGTTGTTGTTGTTGTTGTTGTTGTTGTTCTTGTTATCGTATTTCCTTGCCCAACAGGCAAACCTAGCTGAAACATATGGCTCTATTTTAAACGGCTCACAAACAATGGTAAAAGAAAAATATTCGTATTGTCGGTTTGATTTCTGACTTAATGGTTTACTGGTTGTAATTTATCTTAATTTTTCGTACAATATGATTTATTATCAATATTTAATTATCCTAAGCAAATTAATATTTTGACTTTCAAGCTTCAATGCATAAGATTAACTGCTTTTATTTCAAATGAAGAAATAAACCTCACTCGAAATGTATCTTTGAGGCCTATAAATGTTAAATAGACTATATTTGCTTTGACCGCCAAAGGGCTAAAAATTATTGTTCATACTCATATAGACATTCTAACTTTATGCCTCGTTATAAATTTCAGCAATATCGGCCATAAAACAGTGGACAGAAATATAAAACCTTAAAAATAGAAATAACATAAAGGAAATATATTTAATCAATTGCTTTACTGCTAAATGTTATATCATTTGTTTATCTTTCGGATTCTGATTGGTGTTCGTTTTGAAAAGAGTGATGGGTGTAAGATGCTGTCGCTTATGGCAGCAACAGCCTTTAGCAAACAATCGTTCCAAAAGAATCACCATCCATCTATCCTACGCTGAAAACATTGCATCTGAATCCATCAGTAAAGGTACTTTCAACGTGTAGCCATCGGCAGTCAGATCTTAAGACCTCCCAAGTTAATAATTCGTGGGCCAACAGTAATTTGAAAACTTGGATTAATAAATTTAATAAAATAAAATTACAAATCCAACAATTTTTTATTCAATTTATAAAGGCAAATAATTTAATGTTCCGGATTTAAGCAATAATAATATTATGCCGGACTTTTTAATTCCGCCGAAATGCATTAATTTTTATTGCTGTTGGTAGTAGGGCCTATTTACCTGTGATTTCCTTGAAGCTATGGCGATTGTCGCAGGTGAAATACGGCACACATCTTGAGTTGTAAACAAATGGACCTTCCCAGTTTAGCTATTCCCCGCCCACCTCTAGCTAAGTTCCACCAACGCTTCGCGGCCGTGTTGGGAACTCTCTGACTATGAATATTACCCTAATTATTTTGCTAGCTAGAAGAATTGTTCAATCCCATCATTCTATACATGCAGTTGTGGCAGTGAACCAAGCAATTATGACGACAACGACGACCACCACGACGGTGACGATGACGAGGACGATGAAGCAATTGGACAATATCTATGCTTAGACCAACTTCTTCATGTGTTTGATCCTCATTGCTTCATCTATAATAGCGCATAAAATAACATTAATGTTAAAACAAGCTACGTTAAAATGAAGAAAAAGATGACGTAAGCTCGTGCTGTGTTAGCGTGCAGGCTTGTCAGGTTAATACAGATGGATCGTCCGTCTGTCGCATTATCAAGAGAGATATCAATCGTGACTTTTAAAAAGCATGAAACATTCGCTTTTATTCCTGGTAGAAGCACAGTCGGGGTCCAGGCTTAATGCTCGGTTTTCGCAGGAAACGTATGGTGTTGACCCTTTGTTTAAATCCACAGTCGTTGCAGATAATATTTTCTTCTGAATAATCAAGGTGTCATTCGTTTGTAATAGTTGAAATTTCTTATAGTACTGATAACAATATATGTTCTAGTGCACTCAATGTTTCTCTTTAGATATTTATATTTTTGTGTGGCGCTCATTACCAACGAATGTACACAGCCTACACACCATGGCACTGCTCATCGTTATCAAGAGAAAACTAAAATGATGAGGGATTGGATATATCGCTCAAGTAGCTGACAAATACGTCACACGCTAACTGACCTTTCCATTTTATCCTTCCAGCAACAGAACCGAGTCAAATTAGGTTTCACAGTATTCAACAGCTTACTCGTATAGTTTTTTGGAAATTGAGATTCGGAGAGTGATTGAGTCCAACACGAACAAAGCGTTGGTGGAGCTTAGCTAGAGATGGGAGGGGTAGAGCTAACACTTGATTCCTCCAGTCCTCTACTCCATTGCTTGTAAACAGAACATCTATTTCATGGTAATAATTATATCCTCCTGAAAATATCAACATTTTGATTCTGACCGCAAATTCCATGCATACGAGATAGCAATTCACCTTTCCAGAGTATCCGTCCATCATCTGACCTCGTATGACGTCATAATCAGCTCAGCGCGTGTATGATGACGTCACAATCATTACGTCAAAAAGGCTTCCATATAGACCGTCATCAAATCTCAGAGTCCGACACGTTGTATAAATTGTCTGTCTTTGTAATTCTTTGCTATTTAATAAACATGATGCTGAATAGTTTGAAACTAATTTGACTGTGCGCTGTTGCTGCCTTAGGCAGCAACAGCACCCAGTCAAATTAGTTTCAAAATATTCAACAGCTTACATTTGTAGTTTTTTTGGAAATTGATAATCAGGGTGTTCAGAGATCGATCGATCCCAACACGAGCGAGGTGTGGGTGGAGCTTAGCTAGAGATGGGCGGGGCATAGCTAAAACCGGAAAGGTCCATTGTGTGAATGCAGAGTCATTTAAATTGACCTTGATCCTTTGATTTGTAAAGTATGTTTTCATATTTCAAGGTAGAATTTCCTGTTCTGGATGGATATTTATTTATGGTGATCCTTCTACAGTGCCATATCGTTTTCTATATCTAGCCTTTATCGATGCATCTAGATCATACCTATCTGACACAACATTGATTGTCCTTCCATCAACATATTTTAAGGTCAGCAAATAGCTCTCTAAAGGTGTTCACACTGGCTCTGAATGAAACCTTATGAATACACGCTATATGGTCTTCATTCTTTTTGTCTCTTATATTGTTCAAGAAGCCCTCCGCATACAATGAAGAGGCTGCTTCACCTTCAAATTCTCTTATGAGTTCGGCTTTATTACTCATGCCGTCGACGAAAACTTATTTTGAAAATAATTTGAATGAGTGCTGTTGCTGCATATGACAGCAACAGTGGCCAGTTAAATTAGTTTCACAATATTCAACAGCATGTTTATTTAATAGTAAAGACATGCAATTCGTACAACAACGCTTAATCCTTCATCAATTAACCGGTCGTGACGAACTTAGTTAAGTCATTTATGATGTAATTGATTATGGCGTCATCCTACACGTCACGTAGTTGAGTATGACGTTAAATGGTTGACTGAGAAACTCGAATCATCTATTTGATGAACTCTAATCCCCGCACGATGGAGTAGATGCCAAGCTTAGATTATAAATTAACTATTCTGAGAGATTTTGCACAACAATAATAACCATACGATCTCCAGTCCCTAATCTCTCTCTCTCTCTCTCTCTCTCTCTCTCTCCCATCCCTCCCTTCTCCCTCCCTCCCTCTCTCCCTCCCTCCCCCGCTCTCCCGCCCTCCCTCCCTCTCTCCCTCCCTCTCTCTCTCCCTCCCCCCGCTCTCTCTCTCTCTTTCTCTCTCCCTCCCTCTTTCTCTTCCTCCCTCCCCCTCTCTCCCTCTCTCCCTCCCCATCTCTCCCTCCCTCCCTCCCTCCCTCTCTCCCTCCCTCTCGCTCTCCCCCCCCCCGCTCTCTCTCTCTCTCTCTCTCTCTCTCTCTCTCTCTCTGCTTGAAGAGAGTATTAGGTTTAATTAGACCGTCACTGAGAAATAATTAGCTTTATTAGAGCACGAGGCGTCTTTAAAAAACGTTTTAATATACTCATGAAGTGAAAGATGAATGTGAAACATTTGTGTTTTCTCTTTACGTGCTAATTACGTAAATTCTATATGATATAAGATGTTTTGCAAGAAACTAGTCCAAGCCCAAAGCTTAGCTCCGTACAAAGGCAGTCTTACACAATACTGACAGCAAATGCAAATCTTCCTGGCGCTTGCGGTTATCACTGAAAAAATGTGAAAACTGTTTGGAGCCAGAACTGATGACCCATGAATCTACACCCTGAGAGATTGCAGAATTACCCAGAAGAAAATAATGTGAATCAAAGTGTACACTTCAAACATGCAGCTAGGTTAAATCATGTCTAACATGCGTAGTTGCATGTCTATGTGAAGAGAGTACTGACACGTGTATAGACATGCATAAGTCGAGTTATAATTTCGATGTTGTTGATGGTTTAGCCGATAGTGATTCCGATTAACTTTCTACCAAGATCATCAAATATACACGTGTAGCGCTCTTAAGCATTTAAGTGTTCATAGTCAAAGTGATTATACTTTATAATTTCCATGCTCTTGTTAAAGTTATTCGACTCGCACAATTCTAAGTCTAAAATGTTGCGTCATGTTAATAAAGGGAGATTATTTTCAGCTTGACTACTTAGTTAGTCATATAAGGTCGTGTTCTCACTAGCGACTTATTCAGGAATAACGCCATACTTCAGCATGACGTTATTCCTGATTAAGTCGCTGGTGAGAACACGGCCTAACATTCGGTTCATCGTATTCATGTATATTACTTATGACAAAAATCCTTCAAAATTTTTCTACATGGTATGTTGAATGAGGTTCATTTTCTCGCTCATACAGAAACGACTGCTTAGCCTATTGTGGCTGAAACCATTGTAGCCACGATTACCATCGACCAATGGGAATGCAAGCGGATATATCTACTATATATTACCCTATATAGAACACGAACTATTAAAACCGGACTAAGAATTGAGAAAGGGGCCAAGACCAATTTTTCTCAGCATATCGCGGACAGGTGTAATAATGTATAAATGATAACTGTCCGTTTCCTGCCTTTAAACACCCCCGCTCCACCCCCACCCCGCAAGTATCGATCTTATTAATTCATTTGGCACTGGACACTGCCGTATTTGTCCAGCTACTCTGCCAAGCTCCGAGTGGATTTAGACGGACACGGCATCGCGGTTGGTCTGTAACGAGTAGCTTGGGGGACAGAATCAATGTTCATCACAAATCTTGCGGAAACAATAGAATGGCTAGTTGTGCGGTATTTGCTCAGCTGTCGTATTTATTAAGACATTTTAGAATCTGGCAAATGAACATAATTAAGTTCTGTTATTGCGGTGCTAATGGTGGTCATCGTATTGAACCATTTTGATGCTGGGCAGTTGAGATGTGATATTCGTGTATAATTAGCTTATAGACAGACGTTTATCTTGAAAATGATTTCGGTGAACACTGATCCTGTTAAAGATATTAATATGTGCATGCGCCTTTTGCAGTAATTGATGGCAGACTTGGTATGAAGACCGGTACCACATAGATAAATGAGGTAGATGGTATGAGCGTGTGCGTGGGTGTCACTGGGCGGCCACCGTGTGTAACGGGAGTGGATATATTGCTAAAACGACGAAGCAATGCCATGCTATGAAATCAAAATCGTAGATCCAAAGGAAGAGAGAGAGAGAGAGAGAGAGAGAGAGAGAGGGAGGGAGGGAGGGAGGGAGGGAGGGAGGGAGGGAGAGAGAGAGAGAGAGAGAGAGAGAGAGAGAGAGAGAGAGAGAGAGAGAGAGCATATGGAACGAGAGATCCCGGCTGGTTGCATTGTTGGCTCTTTCCTCGAAACTTAACACTCCCATTTTCTCCGATTCCGCTTGATAAAATATTGTACATACATCTATCAAGATTTTACAAAATGGGGTTGGGTTATTCTCACCAGATGATTTGCGTTATATCATCGTTGTGGTAGCTTTCTTTCCCTTCTTTAAGGTTGATGCATTACAACTATTTAGAACAATCAGCAGAGTCATTCTATGCGATACTAATGGTCTTCCACATCTTCCTATGACATATTCATAATGTCCCATTTTTAGCCCGATGATGCCTGCCAAAAGATTTCTTCTACTGACCTAGTTTGTCTAAGATGCTTACATTATTAGGTGTCCTTTCCTTCTAGTCGACGTTTATCATGTTTGAGTAGAATCCTAAGGCCCTGTATTTCCATATGTTCTTCAGGTCAACCATTCATTTCTTTGTCTTTCCAAGACATTATCAGATATAATTGATCATAGATATGTACTCATGTCGTCAAGCCGGGTATGAGTATTGCTGTTGGAGCCGCTTGTCCGCCCGTTTGCCAGTCTGTCTATTGATACATTTGTCTGTATCTCAGTAGCATATCTCTGGAATGCAAGAATGTAGATTGACCATTTTTGGAACATTGTATCTGGCTAGGGAGACTTGAGTTTTCAGGTCACAGCTCAAATGTCTAGGTCACGTGGTCACTGCGCGCTTTCTGGAATGCACATCAGTGTTTGGTCATAACTCTGCAATGCTTGAAAGTAGAATCACCAAATCTGGCCCAAGAAATCATATTGTGGTTATCTAGAGAGAAAGAGAAATCCACAATTTCAGGGCAAGCGCTCAAATATCTAGGGCAATGGGTAATTAAATACATACAAGAATGACCGGTTTGGCCATAACTCTGGAACGCAAATGGATAGAGGTAATTGAATTTGACACATACAGTCATCTTGTAGTGGCGCAGAAAGATGTTTGAGGTTCGGCTCAATACGTCGAATATCTAGATCATGTGGTCACTCAGTGCAATATAGCAAACGAGAGCGTAAAGGCTGCATCATCAACTCCTCTGAGTGCAACTTAGTTAAAGCTTTTGACCTGCGTGATGTCTTCTCATGGGATCATTATTTCCGATTGTGCTTTGTGTCAACACTGTCGACCTTGTCCGCAATCCGCTCACCTCCATCCGTCGTTTTCTTTACTAACGCAGTGTCATCATTAGATCTTAGGTTAGGAATCTTTGCCTCTTATTGTAATTCCATAGCTTTTGGCATTATATTTTCTGTATATATAATGAACACGTGTGGTGAGATTGTACACGCTTGACATAATCCTTTTCCAATCTCTAATTCTGTTGTGTTTTTCGCCACTCTATCTCACAGTTAGTATCTTGTTTGCCTAGAGAGGTAGAACCCTAGTCACTAGCTGGAAGGGAAATACCATCGTGTGGTCTCGGTTCATGTTTAGTCTTAGCCACATTGCTTAGTGCCACTGGGTTTTCTCATTGACGTTGACCGAACTGGTCCATTCGTTATTGTCACCTCCGTTCACGTGTCCTCTTTTCTCGGTGAGCACTACCCTTTCATTGTTTTATGGCACCTGTTTGCGTTTGTCTGTTGTTTGATTTGATGGACTTGTCCTTATCATACGTTTCTCATTTCTTATGTGTGGAGCAATATTTGATGATATCATTCCATTGATGTTCCAAACGTTTTGCTTTGTCTCCTTAGGGCAATGACACGCTCCACTCACGCCTTGCGCATGATGGGGTCGAGTTATATAATTTCATCGCTGAAATCTCCGAATTCCAAATTCATGGTAAGTATACAGGTAAGCTGTTTAATATTTTGAAACTAATTTGACTGGCTGATATTTGTAGCTGCATCCTGTTGCAACAGCGCCCAGTCAAATTCGTTTCAAAATATTCAACGGAAAGTGTATTAAGTAGTAAAGATATACAATTCGTACAACTGACGGACTTTTAAAGGTTTATGACGGACCTAGCTACGTCATTCACTACGCGCATTTTAATTGTGATGTCAGTCTACATATGCCGTAGCGCCATGTACTTGAGTGACAGATTGGATTCATCCATTTTCATAAACTTACTCTGGCCATATCAATCTCCCAGTGGCGATTCACTGCTAACGTTACGGAATCTAGTATTAGGTTCATTCTTCAAGTGATACAGTTTGTTCATCTTAAAACCACCGTGCTGTGATATGCGGATGTGGAGAACCGCGACAACTTTCACCAAGATCGTCTTAAGCCGTGTTCTCACTGGAGAGTTAATCGGAAATAACGCAATACCTCAGTATTGCGTTACCCCGGTTAAGTCTCTAGTGAGAAAACGGCTTTAAAATAGGCACCAACTATATTTTCCCAAATCAATACAAAGTTTGTCTTCTGAATTTAACAGTAGCCGAAGTGCATGCACGAACAATTCAAGCCCTACTTTTTAGCGTCATTACAATGGAGAAACCCAGTCCAGCCCATCTCTTGCTAAGCTCCGCCTACGCTGCGCCCGCATTGGAATCGGCCGATCCCTGAACTCTGCCTATAGCGGCAACAGCGCCCAGTCAAATTAGTTTCAAAATATTCAACAGAATGTTTATTCAATGGTAAATACATACAATTCGTAGATCAACGCATAGTCCGCCATCATACGTCATCAATGGACCTTTCCATTTTTTGCTATGCCTCGCCCATCTCTAGCTAAGCTCCGCCCACACCTCGATCGTGTTGGGATCGATCGATCTCAGAACTCCCGACAATGCATTTCCAGAAAACTATACAGCTAAGCTATTGAATATTTTGGAACTAATTTGACTGGGCGCTGTTGATGCATATGGCAGCAACAGCGTCCAGTTAAATTAGTTTCAAAATATTTAATTAACATTATCTTTATTAAATAGCAGAGACATACAAATTGTACTACGTGTCGGACTATTAAGAGTTAAAGACGGTCCATATACCATCATTTATGACGTAACGTAATTGATTATGGCGTCATATCATTGGTGGATAAACTGGAAAGGTCCATTAAGCGTTAGACCGTTAATGGCAAAAATTGGTCGAGAAATTTTTTTATTCTTACTGAAACAAATAAGCCAATGCTCCCGGTGGTAAATGTTATGTATTCTCATCTCTTGGTCTGTAGACAGATTTTCCTCACTTACACTGCCCGGGATGTTCTGTCGTGTACAGTCCGTATTTAAGCTAAGGTGCAAAGGTTTCATGTGAGATTTATTTTTAAATCCAATTAAAATTGTATTAAAAACAACTATGCCATTATAAATGTATGTTTGTTAGTTCAACATATGACGTCATAGATTGAATCACATCCGAAAATACAGTTTGTATAAATCACTCTCCGAAAACACGTGTCCACGCCTTTGGATGGTGCTATCTCGATATATCGGGATTTATCGAACTGACTTATATACGCTTAAATTGAAGAAATTGAGGAGTTTGTTGCACTATCACAAATTTATGGAATATATTTGTAATTTTCAGATATTAGTTGCTGTACTTATAAGATAACCTATATATTTTATGGAGATGACTGTCAATTATAGTAACATTGCAATATCGCAGAAGGTTCTGAGGTGAATAAGGACACATAGGTCCATACCGATGTACTGTGATGTGAGCAAGAACGAATAGACCTCTCCAGTTTTAGCTATGTCCCGCCCATCTCTATCTAAGCTCCAGCCACACCTTGTCTGTGTTGGGATCGATCGATCTCTGAACTCCCTGTCTATCAATTTCCAGAAAGTTATACATGTAAGCTGTTGAATATTTTGAAACTAATTTGACTGGATGGGTAGGCAGCAACAGCACTCCGTTAAATTAGTTTTAAAATATTCGTTAGATTGTATATTAAATAGTAAAGACATACAATTCGTACAACGTGTTAGACTATTAAGCCTCGAAGACGGACTAAATCGAATCATCCATGACGTGGTGATAAGTTGATTATGACGTCATATGATTGACTGAGGAAGTTGATTCATGCATTAGAATCGCATAGATGAAACATTTACAGTGTTATCTGCGTCAATGGCAATGTTGATTCAAAAGTGGCAACTATATTGATATGCCTAGACGATCGCCCCTTTCATTTATCTCAGGATCGCGCAATGTCAGAATTGATGTTATCCAAGAAATCATACAAAAGACTAAAAAAATCATAGATCGCAATTCGCGGATGCTCTTTGCAATAGCGTTGGATGGCAGCGAGACCAATGATTAACCTATGACGCCATAGGTACCGGTCCAGAATAGATATTTTGATACTGTATAGAATTTTTGAAGAAAGAATATTTCTACTTATGATTTGATCATAGAGGTTACTATTATAATTATACAAACTTTAAATTGTGCAGATGCAATATATGTCAAGAAGTATTGGGGGACTAGTGCTCCCCCTTCAAGATGTAAAATTGTCAATCAGATTTAGACAACCATCTATTGGTTAAAGGAAACAACTTGATGGCTTTCTGCACTAGTCTCTAATGAAGAGGCGTCGTTCTTCATTGAGACATATAATAGCGTCAATCCAGAGCTAGCTTGCGGCCATCGACAAGGCGGCGCTCATGATTTGCGGTATATAATTGGTTTTGCCACCACAAATCAAATAGACAGAACAACCACTTGAAGGTAATATGCCATTTTCTGACGATTGGGTGGCAATTTCTCAGATGATTGTATGTCTCGGATTGGTCCAGGATCTAGTCAGGTGTGTGATTTAGCGATTTCATATCCGATTGGTAGAGCAGGCGAGGCCTGGAGCTACCTCACGAGGGGCATATAAGTTATATCTTTGGTACATAAAACAATACTCTTTTTACTCAAATACTAGCTTAATTATTAATTGTGATACATTCTACTGTGGTGATTATTTTTCAGATAATATGACAGCATGTCACTCATTTGAGAGCAGTTGAAAGACTGACTGATGGAATCCAGAAATCAGAACGTAGACCACTCGCCCACCCGCTTGCCCGTCCGCCCACACGCCCATTTGTCCATCACCGGCCGGCCAGACATCCCGATCTCCCTCCCACCAGCCGGCCCACCATCGGTCCACCCGTCGGCGCACCCATCAGCCTATCCGTCGGCACCTCCACCCACCCACCCGCGCGCCTGCCCGCCTGCCCGCCCTGTCTAGATTTCTCATAGACAACTGCCTGCCAGTATGCGTGTGTCCGTGTACAAGCAGCATCAGCTTAACCACCCCCATAACTTTCCCCTGTCTTCAAGAAGCGAAACAGGCCTTTCTGCGTACAACAGCTACACATTTACGTTCATCAGTCGTGGTAGAAACGGGAGTAAAACGTAGCTGCCCCGCTCCGCCCCCCCCCCCCTGAATACGATGGCAGTATTCCATGGGAGAACTCCCCATATCAATTCACCATGATAGATGTAATTAAGCAATGCCGTAGATCTCAAAAGAAGCATATTTGACTACACGTCTCAAAGGCAAGGCGATGCATATCTCTGGAACACACGATTACTTGGACTTGCGTAAATCACTAGAAGAGCGATTTGGCTATGAGAAGACCGCGAGAAACTCTCGCAGAGCTAGCCAATCGCTTACGTCGTCTAGTGACCAGAGAATATGGGTCTATAATACAAAGATTGAACAACTATAGAGAATTAATGGTAAACGTCCTACCCTTCTCCGAAACGTGCATATACGAACTGCACCCAATACGGATACGACCAAAACAATTGTGTCTATGCCGCTTTAACCATTACGCCACGTTCCTCTCCTAGCCACTTAATGGCACCACCATACTTATGTCACTCTCCCTTTTACAAATGGGAGTAGCCAAATAGGAAGCTTAAGCATCACAGAAAGTGAAGGGCCGCCATTTAGAACGAGTAAGCCGATCGAAAGCCTTTGAGGTACACCCCATCGGAATTCTCTGAAATGGCATTGCTCGATATAGGTGGAACTATCGGCACTACTACGGTGGACACGGGAGCCATGCTGACCACCCTCAGTACCAATCTTCATAAGACGATGGGTTATAGGAAAGGTTCAAAATTAAATCCCATATGCGTGCAATTATGTGGTGCCACTGGCACCCGTTGTAATTCAGGGAACTGCCGATTTCAATATTCAGATTGCTGATTTATCCTATATTAAGACGGATGCATTGGCTAACATTGCCAATGATGCACTAGTGGTCACATATGTGGTGCTATCGTGCACAGTAAAACCCCAGGAATTACAAATCAATGTCGCCGTGTCCCACTCGGGTCACGTTCGGATCTATATTACGCATACGCGATGGTATTGTCAGCTTCTAGCATTGTTGAGCTTTGGCAAGAATACATCATGTGGTCCCACACCCGCCAATCTGGTCTGAGAGCTGGAACATAAATTCTCGAACCAAACCACGACTACATGCAAGCAACTAACATATTTAGTCCGCGTATTCTATAGTAAACACTCATGACCAAACTCGGATACCGTTTAAAGGTCACAATGGAACTCGAACACTGGTCAGATTGGAAGCTGGAAAAGCCTGAACTCAATGCAGTAGATGAAGAATCAGACGAGTCTTCTTGCACTACACTCTACCCACTCAAGCTCGGAGAAACCAATTCCTGAATATTTTCACGCGCCCTTATATTGAGCAATTGAGGAACTAGATAATTTGCAATCACAGCAGGGACGTGATATGCTCGTAAAACGACGCGTCTTCAGTTTTCGCATTGTGAATCTAGGGAATAATACCTTGTGAAAGCATATTATAGTCATGGACCTGCACCGACAATCTCCTTGGGCAAGCCTTATTGTATTAGCCATCAATGGAAATAGCGCCCACCCTTTCTGCCTTGACTATCGCAGTCAGCAGTCTCAATGTGGGGGTGCCTACCCATTCTTAAGCATTGATCACACCCACCCCTCCCAAGCCCACTCTGCTGGCCACAAATGTTAGTGCTCTATAAGATTTAGAGAAGGTAGTAAACATGGCCACCACCATGAGAGTACCCGTAACCAGTCCAGAGATCGTCAGTGATCGAACATTATCGTGCAATCTGATACTACCGTTGTTGTATATTTTGACCGATGCGAAAATGACGAGGGACACAGATCAACCGATATACTTGGGCAGGAATGTGACGAAGGAGGAGCACGTGTTTGACATGATGTAAACTATCCTGAGGAGCATGTACCGCACGCACAAGCTGCATCCCAAGGCCCATCCCGTCCGGTTGATACGCACGCCTCATCCTCAGTCTAAAGAGACGCAAAGGAGGCGAATAATACTAATGGAGAGGGAAGGATTAATATGCTTAGTCCAGAACAGAAGCAGTGAAGATTCTCTGCCCAGTAGACTCCAATAGATGTACAGAGAATAACAATTTTGCTAGATGTCGACATCTACCGCCCCCACCCTGTCCCCACCAAATCTGTGCTACTTGAGCTACTTCTTATTTGACTATAGCTCTTTCATGCGGTCTACACGAAGGCAGGCGTTCCCACTGCGATATTGACGCCATTACATGCACATCGTACCACCACCTGGAGTTGGTACAGACCCTCTGCATCAGGCATTTGTGTTTGACAGCCCAGCCCCTCCACCACCATCACCACAATGGTCAGCGTACACACCACCCATGTGATAGTGCGTCTTAAATCTCCCACCCCCATGAATTGTTCAAGCCCATGATGAGAGCAATTCCATACAGCAAGCGTTATTGCCTGATGACAGAAACGCACTGGATCCCAAATTTCCCACAACTGTGATATAAATGTGCTGCAACTCTCCCTGTTCCCCATCTCCACCACATCTCGATATTGACCATTCCTTCCCACCCCCTCTCCAAGTCCTTGGTCCAGGAATGCTTGGACCATGGATCGCACAGTCCGCTAGGACGGTAATACGTGGAGTAGACATAGGCGAAAACAAGTGCCGAAAGTAGCCAAGAACGCTGTAATTGATGGTACAATGGTGTATTTAGACCTTGCTGTAAAACACCCATGCCAAGCAACAGTTGGATTGCGTGTGCCAATTGAATGAAGGTTTAAATAATCAAACCATGGCCAAAATACTTCCCACCTGCCGTCAAATATGTTGTAAATATGCGGGCATATCACATTATAAAACTGCACACGGTGAACTGACTAACATAAATTTGTCAAGTGGTCACTTGGCCAGACAATGGACTAGTTATCTCTCGAATAGGCAGACATCTTTATAGCCTTGACAGCGTTAAAGTAGGCACATGACCAGCCGTTATTTCTGGTAAAATTGAATATATGTATTGGAATTCTCAGTCAGGATGAGTCGCCTTACTGACAGACAAACGATTACTCAGGGCGACAATAGCACTTAAATTATTAACGCTGACTTGATCATAAACAGACACCTGGAATACCGTGCACAAATTGACCTTTCCAGTGATCCATCCATCATATGACGTCATAATCAACTACGTTACGTGTATGATGACATCATAATCAATTACAGCAAGAATGACTCGATTCAGTCTGTCTTAAACGTTTAATAGTCCGACACATTGTACGAATTGTGTGCCTTTACTATTAAATTTTAATAAATATTCTGTCGAGTATTTTGAAACCAATTTGACTAGGTGCTGTTGCTGTCCATCTAAATAAGTTTCAAAATATTCAGCAGCTTACCTGTATAGGTGTCTGGAAATTGATAATCAGGGAGTTAAGGGATCGATCGATCCCAACACGAGCGTGGTGTTGGTGGAGCTTAACTAGAGATGGGCGGGGTATAACTAAAACTGGATTCCTCCATTAGTTTTTATTTGATTAATTATGAGAATATGAAACTTAAAAAAATATGGTCACATAAATTAATTACACAGTGGCGCGATGGCGGTAAATTATATTTCCACTGCTTGGTCACTATTTCAGGATGAGCTAATTTTCGCGCGCCAGCAGCTGGACCGGCCAAATTATGCGCTCTGATAAGGCAAGGGGCGTGACTAAAGGTCACCGCACACCAAGCAGACGCGGTGTGAAACCAACACGTTCTCGTCGCATCGGCCTGGCGTCGCCTTGGTGTGCTTCCAAAACCAACACCGACGGGACATGAAGACCACAATTTTATCGTATCGCCTGTCAATCGCCAGTAAGTTAATGGACATGCTCATTATTTGTTGCTGTCGCGTGGACCTCTTTTGCCATGCAATTCAAATTGGCCAATAACAATTCCCATTTTAAGCATCCGACTTTACACACGTATCCATCTTGGCTATCAACATAGCATCCAAAAACGTATGGACACCGAAGAAGGATAATGTGCCTGCCTGTTCAGGAATGGCAGCGCCAAACATGTCTTTATGATGTTTCGCACGTTGATTATATGAATTCAGTAATCAGAAATAGATCTTTGCCCGAACACTCCGAGAGCCAAACATGCATCAACGCGCGCCACACCACCACACCCCAGCACCATCCATCGCTCCTTCACAAATTAAGTATTCCTTCATTCACTCACGCAATAACAATTCACTTTGAGTTTTTCCCTCCATCCTTTCAGTCATTCCATCACAATCTGCACATCCACGACCTCACCCACCTCTCATCGGCTCATCCCCATTCTTAACATCCTACCAACACACTAATAGCACCCAACCTTCTCGCACACATATTCACACGCTCACGAACCCAGGCACCCATTCAGATCATCACCAACCCATCTACCACCTCATAGGCCGGGAGCTGGAGATGCCCACCATGCAACCCCACATGATTTTTCATGGGTCACTAAAATGTTTGTTAGCGTTGGGTATTCGACAACAATCATGTTCTCAAGAAATAAATGCATTTCCATTATACGTAATTGGCATAAATCCGAAATGGCCGCCATTAAACTCTCCACTTCTAATTGGAATTTCTCTACAATGTAAAGCTTATTCTCGGTGTATTAATCACGAGAAAAGCCATGGAGTTAGAACCTTTAAAGTAGAAACAAATCTCTAAATTACCATAAATCAAATATTCCTCGAATCAAATATCAAGTATTTCTCGTTTTCTACATTATTTACCATATCTTAGTCTTAAAATGTGTTTCCACGACATTTTATGCTAAGTGTCAAAACACAATATACTACGCAAATGTGCAACTTATAGATTTCTTATCACTCATTCTTATTAGAGATGCTATCTTCAGATTATGTCTCGGTATGATGGTATCATCCCATATTACACCCTCTCAGCCTCATCACTGCCATCTAGTGCTTCCTAAAGATGCTCATATATTTGCTACGGTAGAATGGCTCCCTCTAGCCAGAGAGGTTTCCGTTTTCCATCTATATATGTTGAGCCATGACCATCTGCTGTTGCAGGAATGCCTGGTTCTGCAATGTGTGTTTTGTCTATATCACAACTTCGAATGTCTTGCTCTACGCATCTCCTACATGGGGGAAATAGGTCCATATCAACATTATGAGTCGCATACTAAGTCGCTGGTTTGCACACTTCGACTTAATCATGAAGTGTCTTTGACACTGACTTCGTTATATAAGGCACAAGTGAACTCCTCAAGGCCAGTTATGAGGCGATCGGGAAGAGCCCATGAGTTGCTTACGTCGATTTAAGCCATTATTGAGCAAGTCGAGCAAAAAAAGGTATCTCCAGTGACCTTGAGGAATGTCCATTTGCAGACCAAGAGAATCCTATTTTTGAAATTTTACCACTGGTATGATTTGCTTGTTAAACGAACCATGGAAAATTCTAGTGGTGAATTTTCAAAACTAGCCTTTTCTTGGCCTGTAAATAGACACTAAGTAAAAGTTATCAGTCAAAAAACGGCCCCTGTTGTGGTGAAAAGAGATATTCATTTTCCAGACAAACAGAAACATACAAATACATAAAGATTTTCTTATATTTGCCTGAAAATGGACATTCACTGAACAAAAACTAAATTTTCTTTTTGTTAATCTTGATCATTAAACGTTAATTGATTGGAGTAGAATTTCAGCGCTTTCATTCACTGTTCAAACAAGATGAGTTAAAAGCGCTTGATAAATCACAACCACTATGTGCACGGAGAGCTAAAATTGCGTCACAGTGTTCCTGTTTTTCCTCCAGTCGAGACTTGTTGTATGCTTCTAGGGCTACTTTTCCATGCACCTCTGTCATGAGTATATCATTCTCATTGTTTGTAGGTACATGTATGCATGCTCCGGATTATATATAATATTGGCGGCCCTTTTGATCTAGAGTAAGTGGGCTGAGGAAATCGTTGATGGCTTCTTGCATCTTGCAAACAATGTTCGCAGGACGCAAATATCTGCGAGGTGTGTCACCCTCTGACTCAGTCAACATATCTCCAATGCTCAAAGCTGATTGTACATATGTGGAGCACGCATGTGTAGTTCGTGCCCACCTCTAATAAGTGTCATAAGTTCCTAGGGCTCTGCGCAGACCAGCATCACTTCCTCAAGTTCCACTATATCTATTCACATGCTTCATAAAAGGCTACACGTAGTCCAGTGTTTTGTCGACTTAACACCCATTCCTTGGAATGAAGGAGCATGCCACATTCATCACGCCTCTTTTCAAATGTTCTGAGACACTTGGCTTAGATTCTTCGATGCTTGCTATGAAAATGGAGAAGATGGTAAGGTGTTTCGCATAATTTTGTCCACTGAAGCTGAAGAAAAGGTCAGGCATCACATGTAGGCAATCTACATGCTGAAAACAGTTATTCTGCTTCACTGATTGTATGAGAGCTAAAACAAACCAGGCATGATCCATATATGTACTTTAAAACTGTGCAGTTTTATTTCTCGAATTCTCCTTCATGGTTATATACTCTATATTGTGTCAATTCCTTAATGTGCATAAGTACCTCAGGGTGGCCACTGTGTCATGTAATTGATTAATTCACTTTTGACTATATTCCCCGTCCAATAGCGGATAGGTTCCGCCTATGCTTTGTGAGTGTTGGGGTCGATCTGTATGCATTAAACCATGTATTTCCAGAATCCCAATTTTATGGCACGATAGATGACTATGCAGCGACAGCAACCAGTCAAGCTAGTTTCAAAATACTTAACAGAATATCTATTAAATAGCGAAAACATACACTTCGTACAGCTTGACAGACTATTCCTAGGATTTATGACGGAGTATTTCCATCAATTATGACTCTCACGCCAACCTATAGGCGACATAGTTGATTATAACGTCAATACTTTAGTGGATTCATCCAGTTTGAAATAACACTAGCTATGGACCAACACAAATACACAGGTACCTCTACTAGCCATGGCGACTGATTGATGATTATAAAGTAGTTCTTTCATCCTGACACAAGATTTAGGGGTGTGTATTTGCGGCGGGTGCTTGGAGGTGGAATTGTTAGAATTTTATACTTTTGAAGGCTTAAATTGTGGGCCTGGATGAAGTTAGTCGAGGTAGGTCTTGGCTTGTGATGTTTTTATTACGTATAGATTGATATGATTTTTTGTGTTCTGAATTTTGTGCGGGGCGAAATCATCATGTGCTGATCTCTCTTTCGATGTCAATGCATTACGCTTTGGGCTTCTGGCGGTGTTCAGATCAGATAGTTTTGTTATCAGGCATTCAGCTGTGAATGTACACTTTATCAGACTCACTATTATGTATCATCATAAGTATAATTGTATAATATAATGTCACCAAGTAATTAAATATAGTATAGTAACATGTATGTATTCATTCTTGTTACACCATGAGACATTTACTTTTTAATATAATTATATGTGAGACGCAGTTATAAAACCTGTCTTATCGTGCTCCCTTTAAGACAAATAATAAATTCTGTTTAAACCAATTCCTTACTGTATTTTGCTCATGGTTCATCTTGCAGAACGAGAACTAATACTTCTTTACATGCTGTCTGGATTAAGTCTTGTATATCCTCGACTTGGATGATTCTGGACAATTTTCAAGAACAGTATCTTCCCCTCTTTATGCAACAAACTCTACATGCAACAGGCTTTCAAGGTTCTTCTTGATAACGTTATGGCAGTGTGTTGCCCGTTCCTAGCATTTTCCAGATAACACTCCAGAAGTACAGGAGGTGGGTGAGCGCTATTGTTATGCAAATGAGCTCTTGACCTGTTTAAATACTGCGTTCTGATTGGTTGATTTGAATGAGTGGGTGGAGTCTATCATTCTAAATGAGTGGGTGGCCGCTGGACGCTATTGTTCTAAATGAGCGGGTGGATGCTATTGTTATAAATGAGCGGCTGGCTGCTATTGTTCATGCAGGTGGCCGCTGCATTGTTCATGCAGGTGGCCGCTGCGTGCTATTGTTCTCCTGTCAAAATGATTGATGGGTAGGGGTCACGAGGTCAATTGCAATTCGCTGACATTCATGCATAACGACGAGCGTGTTCGGGCTGATCATGTTTAACGTATCAATTAGGCGGGCAGCGGTGCCCCCTCCCCCTTTCGTGGTTGAAAAGATATTTTGAAAGTAGTTAACCAGTCATATAATTTTCAAAAACATAAGATGGCAGTCATTTAATTATTAAATTTTCAAAATTGTTATGAAAATGAATTGGTGGCTACCATCGTCATCGTTGATGAATAATGACATCACTTTATAGCATTTAACATATTAATTAGGTACATACACATGTTGACGTGTGTATAAGGTGTAGCTGCCTGTATAAAATTGCAGCCGCAACATTTTTTTGAAAATTTAATAATTAAATAACTGCTACTTTATATACCACTCTTTAAATACGATAGATACATGATTATTATCTATATAATATTATACATACAACATCGCTTAGTTTACCTATATATTACCTGTGTAATGCAACGCTCTGATTTTTTTGAAAATTAAATGACTGGGAGATGGCGCTCTGCCCACCCCCCATCTCAGGCAAGCGAATATTTTTTGATACTAATTTGACATGGAAAGTCACATGCGGCCGCACGCAGCTGCACATATATGCATGCATTTTCCACGGGTGGGGGGGGGGGGGTCACCGAATTAATACATTAACCGCTACAAAGCGACGTCATTATTCACCAACGATGATGATGGTGGCCACCAACTCATTTCCATAACAATTTTGAAAGTTTAATAATTAAATGACTGCCATCCGATTTAAAAAAAATTAAATCACCAGTGACATAGTTTCAAAATATCTTTTTAACCACGAGGTGTGTGGAGAGGGGACGCCGCCGCCCACCTAATTAATACGTTATGCATGTGTCACCTAAATAAAACACATTAATCTATGTCATAACAGACAATAGCCTGTAGCCGGACATTTAGAGTGGCCACCTGCATGAACAATAGCAGCCACCCACTCATTTAGAACAATACCGTCCACCTGTTCATTTAGAACAATAGCGTCCAGCGGCCACCTACTCATTTAGAATGATAGACGCCACTCACTCATTCAAATCAACCATTCAGAACACAGTATTTAAATAGGTCAAGACCTCATTTGCATAACAATAGCGCTCACCCTCCCCCTGTACTACTCACTCCTTGTATTGAACCTATTTCAATTAGGCCCGATTGCCGATGATCTTGAGATATGTACATGTCAGATGACAATTTCTGATCATAATGGACCTTTCCATCTTTAGCTATGCCCCGCCCATCTCTAACTAAGCTCCGCCCACACCTCGATCGTGTTGGGATCGATCGATCGCTGAACTCCCTGACTATCAATGTTCAGAAAACTATGCAGGTAAGCTGTTGAATAATTTGAAACTAATTTGACAGCAACGGCGCCCAGTCACATTAGTTTCAAAATATTAAACAACATGTTTATTCAATAGTAGAGACATGCAATTTGTACAACGTGTCGGACTATTAAGAGTTAAAGACGAGCCGTATAAAATCCTTTATGACGTAATGATTATGACGTCATTCTGCACGTCGCTTAGCTGATTATGACGTCATATGACGTCATTGCTCTGGAAACGTCCATTATGTGTTATCTAACAGGACTACAGTATCAAGGGGTGTGGTTTCAAGCATGTCAAGCATGTCAAATGTCGTCACAGTGTAAGATTGTACACCCTCTCTGCTTGCTTCCCATAGCTGGTCTTGAGGAGGTCATTTGCATATAACAAGGTCAGACTCAAAGTCAACAAATTAAGACTTCATGCTAAAGCGTAAGAGTGCAAACGAGCTACGTAACGCTAGTCACACTGTTGATATGGACGCATTGTGCCCAGGTAGGCGATGCTTAGAGCAACGCACTCAAAGTTTCGATATGGACAAATGCACACATTGCAGAACCAGACATTCTTACAACAACAGATAACCATGAATGGCTATATACAGATGGAAAACTCGAGACTCTCTGGATAGAGCGAGCCATTCGACCACAACAACTATTTGAGCATTTTTAGGAAGCGCTAGATGGCAGTGATGA
>CM067366.1:58011300-58028800 GCA_034401795.1 Chaetoderma sp. LZ-2023a | reverse complement strand
CTTTAGTAAACTGACAGATTATCGAGGTAATAACAAACTTGTAATTAGGCACCACTAAACCGACTTTAATAACTACACAACTTGACTGAATAGATATTGACTATTATGTAATTATGTAAAGTAAATTAATAAGCAAATAAAGCAAGCAGACAGGTGTGTAAGTGTGTGTTCATGTCAAACTACAAACTGAGTAACTGAGGTTCCTGGATTGATTCAGAGCTAGCGTCAAACTGGCTCCCCTGCTCAGGTTACCCTGGCTATGTTGGTCAGACTAATTAGAGGCATATATGGATAACAATATACAACAATTTTCCATTCACACAAAAATGAATATCTATAGTCGAACCAAGAAATGTAAGTCGCGAAGTAAATCCAGATATAGAGAATCTGGAACGAGGTCACTTTTTATATCACTATTATGGACCGAGTTGAAAAACATCAATTTCCACGAGCTTTAGCGAGTGCAAAATTGATAATTTTCAACGAGGTTCATAATAGTGATATGAAAAGTGACAGAGTTTGAGATTTTATTTATGATATAAACTGTAATTTTGAAGTATTTGCCAATAGTTGCTGATGTGACTTTTATTTGATTTCTCATCGTTGATTTTCGTAAAATCGATACCGCCGCTGTGACGCACCACTACTTGATAACAGATACTGAATGCGCAACAAAATATAGTGACAAACACAAAATCTGGCGATGTCAGCCGTAAACTACACTTTTCTTCTAAGACTATCGCAGAGCCACGGCCATCAATCGTTACTTCGCTTTTTGCGATGGCGTTTAGTGAATGACAAATCGTAGTAAACAAATCGTAGTAAAATAGTACCGCGTAGTAATCCCTACGCGTGACGCTCACATCAATCGATGTTTTAATTGGTCGATTTAAATGGGTGCGCACCCAACAGCCAATGAAAATACTCCGTTGAATATGGCACGTGTGCTCATATCGAAAAATATGGAACGGGCTAGATGTTTATATGATAAATTTCTATCCATATATGCCCCTTTAATTAGTCTGACCAACTAGAACGGGAAAGGCGTTATTATTACATCGCATTGGTGCAGAGGGGCAATGCATTTTATACCCTTAAAGGGAAATTCCAGTGAAAATCGGGAATAAGTCAACTAAAAATATACTATAATCCGAAATAGTTGCCGCAAAAAATATAAAATACACATTGCCGAGAAATAATAAAATGAATATGCCCAAAACGCTCGAAAACGTGACTCCTGGGCGCATCCATTTTCTCGCAACGAGAGCGAGAAACCGCGAGATTATGACGTCAACGACACACCAGCAAAATATCGCCAGCGCTTTTAGATTTACCAGTTTACTTCGCGTTATGAAGGCCGAATATTAATTAACCCTTTAATGACCAAATTCTGTCAGGAAAATCAGAATATTTCCTTATTGAATGGCCATTTGCAGGCCAAGCGAAGACTATTTTTGAAAACTGACCACTGGAATGGCTGGTTCTGTTACTAAGACAGTCGTTTTAGTTGTAAATTCTCAAAATAGCCTTCTTTTGACCTGCGTCCTCAACTTGACGATTGCAGAGGCCAGCGCTGGCGTGAAATGGTTAAATCGCATCATGTCCGCATGCCAAGCATGGGCTTGCAGTAATAGAAACGAGCATGGAAAGGGTACGGCAATTCACATTTTCAGATACCGGATCAACAGAAGCATTCGCATGAAAAGGGGCTAACTGAAAGATGGCTTCATAACATTGGCACTGGTTGGATATCTTTCACATTTAAATTTGGAAGACACAGGTTTAGAACATATAGTCTGTAGAATTTCAAAATAATGTGTCATGCATTTCAAAACAAAAGGCGCGGTACTTAATTTTAATATAACAGAATCAAACTCGACAATTAACGCCGTATTTGCTTGCATCAATTGTAAAACGGGATTTGCAAACCAAAATGAAACGATGTCTCTGATTGTCCGGTCGGTCAATTATAGGCAACCGCTTAGCGGCTTACTTAGTAGACGATAGGACGTGACAGCTAGTAAATAATGACAAGTGTACGCTAGACATAATCAGTAGTTTAATGCTTACACACTATTGAAATCCAGCGTTGTTAATCATTTAAAACGTTTACTCCCAATTTTAAAATAACTACGCAGAGTGTTGAATATTCTGAATTAAATTTACCTGGAATTATGCTGCAGTAGCTTCCAAACTAATTAGTTTCACACAATAGGCATATGTAGGGTAAAGTTTAAGCTGTCTGCTTTTCTGTCCTTGAAAGAGTTAACTAATTGATCCCTAATTTTTAAATGTTGACCCATATTTACTGCCTGTTGAATATTTTGAAACTGGAATTTGACTGGAAGCAGAAGTTGCAATAGCAACAGTTTTCAGAGAAATTACATTCAACATTTATTCAACTAACATATTGTTCAAGAAATTGTTGTAGCTGGTTGATTGCAAACACGCTCCTGGCATAACCCTTCAATGTTTTTTAAAAACAGAAATTTCCCATAAGAAAACAATTTTTGACAATTTAGCACTACAATGACTGGCGCGATCATCGGGACACTAATTGCACTTTAATTTCCTCCAAACACTGTTAGTACAGTAGAAATTGACATGGACCCGGACATTTTGTATAACAGACAAATTATTGTTTTAATCACTTCGGTACCCCTGTTTAAGACTATATGCTCGGCCTCAACGTGGCGCAGGGGTGTAACCCACTGGGTGTCAATCCAGACATTTGGAGGGGCTAACCAGAGCATTATGCACAACGCAAATGAATGACACTTGGAGATCGAATCAAACGAAATGGTGCTCGCCCTGTGAGGATCCGCCAGGCAGGTGCAGCGCCGGGCTCCACGCCTCGAAGGAGCCCACCCTCAGCTACTGGAGGTCCCATCAACTACTCTTGTGGAGCCAGGAGACGAGGATGGAGAGCTACTGGCCAACCGAAAAAGAAGACCAAACCCAAAGAGAACCCCAGTATCAACATCATGCACTGGAACGCAGAAGGGGTTACCAACAAGAAATCAGAGCTCGAACAGTTCCTGTACGAAAACAACATTGATATCTGCTGCATTCAACAGACACACCTACAAGAAGGAAAACCATTTAAGATCAGAGGTTACTAGATTTTCCGGTGTGATCGAAGAGGAAGAAAGAAAGGGGGGGGGGGGGTGATCACCTTGGTCCGAAACAGCGTGAACGCCAGCCAGATCAAAACCTGTATGGAAGAGGCAGAATATATCAAGATCAAGGTAACAACCAGCAACTCTGTGATTGACATTGTCAATTATTACTGCCCTAATGACAAGAATCTCTCACTTGACACAATCCAGGTCCCGGACTGCCACTTCCTCATTGCGGGAGACTTTAATAGCCAGTCTCAGAGCTGGGGATACAGAACACTTGATAAACGAGGAGAAGACATTGAAGCATGGTAAGATGAAAAGCACCTTTTACTTGTCAACGATCCAACAGATCAGCCTACCTTCTACTCGTGCCGGTGGCACTCGACAACAACGCCGGACTTGGCATTTTGTACAGAAGACATTCACAGAAACCTCAGTAGAGTGGTCGGATCGGAGTTAGGAGGAAGCGACCACCGCCCAGTCCTCCTCTCTCTCTTTCTGGAAGTATTTCAACAAGTTCACCTCAACATCCAAGGTGGAACTACAAAAAGGTAAATTGGAGTCTGTTCGGCATTCGTTCCAATGAGCTTACCCAAAATATAGCAGTAGAAGGGAGAAACATCAACAATGCGGTCAAGGAATTTAATTCAAGTATCCTCAAGGCTGCCAACGAAGCGATTCCTCGAGGGTTCAGGAAAAACTACCGCCCCTACTGGACAACAGAACTGCAAGAAGCACATGATAAACTAGACAAGGCCAGAGAAGATGCAGAGGGTAATCCCTGTCATGAAAACCACTTCACACTACAACAAACTAAAGCCAGGTATCTAAAGACCAAGCTGGAGGCCAAAAGAAGAAGCTGGAGGGAAAAGACGGCAGGGTTTAATTTAGAGAGAGACACAACAAAGCTATGGGGACTGACTAAAGCACTGCATGATGTGGGTGTCGGGGGAGAGAAGATTACTCTTGAAGAAGATGGACACACACTGTCAGGAAAGATGGCTGCAGATGCCTTTGCGAAGGCATATGCAAAAGAAAGCATCATTTCTATACCACGAATGCGTCAAAAAGAGGTTAGAAAAGAGCAAAAGGAAAGAACAGACACCAACACTCACGATGCAATGAAAGTTGACATTAGTTTAGCAGAACGGAAGAAGTCTATCCGCCAATTGAAGAAGAAGAAATCTCCCGAGCCAGATGGCATTACGAATGAAATGATCCAACACCTTGGTAATGCATCTCTCCGCAAGTTGCTAGATATCTTTAATCTCAGTTGGACCAATGGAGAGGTTCCCCAGTGCTGGAAGGAAGCCAGAATGACTCCTATTCTAAAAAAGGGAAGAACAAGACGAAAGTGCTGAGCTACCGTCTTATCAGTCTTCTTAAGCTGCATATGCAAGACCATGGAGCGCATCGTCAACCAGCGGTTGCAGTGGTACCTGGAGTCGGAGAACACTATAGTTTCAGAGCAGGCTGGCTTCAGAAGATACAGGAGCACAGAAGATCAAACAACACATCTTGCACAGGTCATAGAGGACACTTTTCAAGCCATGATGGTGATGCTAGCTGCCTTTATTGATCTGCAGAAGGCATTTGACAAGGTGTGGAAGGATGGCCTCCTCGTGAGGCTCCGGCGCACAGGCATCGGTGGCAACATGTTCCGATGGACCAAGTCATACCTACACAATCGCAAAGCTAGGGTGCTGGTGGATGGACAATCTGGACAGAATGTATTGCTGAGACAAGGGGTACCACAAAGAGGAGTATTATCACCAACTCTGTTCATACTCTTCATTAATGATATTGTAGCAGAGCTGCCCAATGGGATCCAAGCAGCCCTCTATGCAGATGACCTCGTACTCTGGTGCACCGAGGAGTACACAACGACTGCCACGTACAGAATGCAGCTCGCCTTGGACAGAATTACAGCTTGGGCCAATCGCTGGTGTATTACCATCAACAAAGAAAAATCATCAGCCATGCTCTTCTCACTGTCCACCAAAACCAAGGTTGGCAATCTGACACTGGGCGGTACGCCACTCGAGTACGAGGACAAGCAGACATACCTGGGAGTCACCTATGACAGACGATTAACATGGAAGGAGCACATCCAGAATGCAGAGGCAAAGGCCAGAAGAAAGCTAAACATCATGAGGAAGCTGGCAGGAACAAAGTGGGGTGCCAATGAATGGATCCTCAAGACCATCTACCTAGGTGCCGTACGACCACACATTGAGTATGGATCCAGCTCATGGATGACAGCAGCTAAATCTCATCAACAGAACCTCGACAGAGTACAAAACCAGGCACTGCGCATAATCACTGGTGGAATGAGATCAACACCAATAGAAAAAATGGAGCAGACAGCAGGCATCACCCCACTTAGTAAAGGAAGGGAATGCAAAGCACTGATCCAAGCTGCAATGTTCAAATCGTTCAACAACCACCCGATGGAGATCAGGCAAGCACAGCTGTCATCGGGAAGACTTAAAAGATCAAGTTTTGTGAAAGAGACAAAAGCACTTCAAAGGAAACACCAAGAACTGTTGCCAGCACAAATAGAAGACCCAAACCACATCCTTGATCCTCCACCCTGGGAAAACAAACTAGAGAGCATAGCTATTCGCACCACAGTACCTCATCTCACAACCAAAGATGAACACAGTGATGTGAGCAAGAAGGCCCTGACCCTAGCCATGCTGGAAGAAATGTACCCTCAGGAGACATGGATAAGGATCTACACAGATGGATCAGCCAAAGAAGCAATTAGGAGCGGAGGTGCCGGACTGCACATATAGTATCCAAACGGACAACATGAGTCAGCTCCAATACCGACAGGCAAACACTGCACAAACTACAGAGCTGAAGTCGAAGCACTGGTCCATGCAGCTAATACCATCAGCAGAACAGCAGACCCTATTGCACAGATTGTCTTTTTATCTGATACCCGCTCCGTCCTTGAGGCTATCACCTAAGGTAAGCTGCCACAACTTGAAGAAGCACTACAAACCATCAAATGCTTTCGGATAGCATTGCAGTGGATCCCCTCACACTGTGGAGTCCAAGGAAATGAGGAAGCAGACAAGATGGCAAAGGTGGGTGCAGAAGAGAATCAGACAGAAAACATGGTTACGCATACAGAGATGAAGACTATCATCAAGTCACTCTATACAACACCTCAATCAGAAGATGCCTACCATCATCTCTCGCGGCCAGAGCAAGTGACCATTTTTCGTCTCAGAACTGGACATAACAGACTAAACCAACACATATACAGGCGGTTCCACCTTACGACCGCTTGTCCTTGTGGAGAAGCAGAACAGACCACAGAGCACATACTTCAATGTTGCAGTACGTATCAGCTGCTGAGAGAAGAGATCTGGCCTTTGTCAACCTCCTTTCTTGAAAAGCTGTATGGGCCTGTGGAAGAACTGCAGAAAACCACAGATTTCATCTTGAGAACGGCTCTCCAAGTGTGATACCAGCGATCGAAAAGAAGAAAGAAGAAGAAGATCACTTCGGTATGGCCCAAAATACATCCCAGAAAAATTCTCCAAAATTCACACATTGGGAAATATGTTTTTTAGAGGAAATTCAAAATGGCCGCCAAGGCGATGACCAATAACCAGGTAATATGTATTTTGAAAACCCGTGTTTTGGTAAGTGTTGTGCAGTTTAAAGTATGTCATCATCAAAATCACTTGATAAACTATAAATTTAATGCAAACTGCATTTACAATGTATGCTACAGGGAATGCCTTTCTTGGAGCAACTACACGAGGAACACAGACGTGTGCTGCCTTTACACTGGCACCTTATATTTAGAAGTAGCTCCGGAGGCGCTGCTGACTTGTCCGTAATGATCGCCGTGACTGATCCGTGTTCTACTGCATAACCATACTCTTCTTTCTTTAACACAGTTTTTAGGTGAAGCCATGTGCTTGCTTGGAGATGAACGCGACGGCTATGGAAGTATGCTGCCCTACGTGCGGGTGGCATCCTTTCAACTGGTACATGCTTAGGAGAGATGGCAGCCATGTATCTGAGATTGTCTAAGCCAGGACTTCTTGATCCATCACTATACAAAGACTTAATGTACTTTTCACCAATAACCATTATATCCGCCTTTGATCTGGAGATGTCGCCAAATGCAAGTACATCTTGTCTGAGGGTTGGTGAAGATTGGATCATTTTCATATGCTTTACTTTGCCCATGCCATATAAAGCTGATGTCGTGTCACATCCAGACATACTATGGACGAATGGCAGGCACATACACAAATCCTTGCCTAAGATATCTGTGGCCACTTTGATGCATAGCTTTTGTTGCTTTGTTTGTAGGAAAATATTTGCAGAGGTGCTTGCATGATAGAGGAGTAAGATCAATATGTCTGTATCGTCAGCAACAACTATCATTGTTCTTTCAGTTCCTGCCAATTCTAATGCTCTCCTTACAATCACCACATCAGCATCGCCTTCATCTACTGCATGTACCACCTCAACACCTGCATCTGATAAATGTTTTGCCAACAGATTTATGGTATTCTGCTTGTTGCGTTTGTTTGATAGAAATCCAGTTTTGTTACCTGAAACAGGTGCGTTGTCTTGGACAGCTACATCAGGAGCGCCAACTTGATTACGCCGTCGTCGCTTCTGTTCTTGATCTTTTGCGGTCTCAGTTTGATAGGTATCAAATATAACGCATACAGGCGCATCAGGCCTCTGATAATGTACTACTGATGCTACGAATGAGCTACAAATGGTCTCCATTGTTCCAACCTTAGGCCAAGGTATCCGATGCAAAAGTGCGCAGCCATCAAATACTCTTGCAGCTGGCTCTGTTGTCTCTTGCTGTAGCATTGATGTGTTCATTTCAATTATATACTTCGCCAGTTGTGACTTTTACGATTTCCTCATAGTTCCGTCATCGTGGAAGAGGACGGGACATACCGTTGCAAGCTCGTATTCGAAGATCGCTTTGTCTGGAGATCCTGAAACAGATGCAGTTGATATTAAACGATGGTACAGCTCCTGGGAAGACATATGGACATCTTCATTTCCTACTTTAACTACCTTTCGCCTGACAGCAAATGTTACAGCTTGATCTGCTTTCTTTAGCATAATGTTGCCAAACCTTTTCTCATTTAACTTCTCATGAATTCTTCGACCAATATCAATGGCATCATCGGCAGTAACACGATGGTCTGCAATCAAACCATTTGCGATATTTCTCAGTTGGTCGTCTTCAACTGCGAATGGATTGTGTTCTCTGAGAAGCAGAGTGAATTTCTTCATGTCTTCTACATCTCGTCTCATATTTGCAGGGTGAACATCTCTGTGTTGTTCCGACCATGTCCCGGTGAACGTGTCAGTCAATGACAGCAGAGCGTGTGTGTACTGTGCTATGATGTGTGCAGTGAGAAGCCATTTTGTTCTAGCGGATTCCTTGTGCGTTATATTGATCAATCCACCCTGTGTCTTCCAAGCTCTCATTAGTCTCTGTTCAATTGTCATATCAGACCAGGTACCACTCCAATACAGTTTAATATTCCTGCGTACAGCAAAGTGCCCTTCGTGCATGGGACCATCCAGACAAGTACATAGATCATCATAATCTTGGAGGTAAAGGCGACAACACTTTGTGTAATTGTTATGCCATGCAGCAGCAAAGAATGGCAACATTATTTGTGTCGCCTTTAAATGAAGGAGCCAATTACATGTACGCTCAGCCCTGATGAACAATCGTACAATGGCGACAAATTCCATGAACAACGACCACAATTCACCAGTTCTTGATTTCTCTACGTTTTCCTTCAAATTAAAAACTTGCTTACATAGGTCTTGCAAATGGTCATTGTCACAAACATCGTCTGCTGAAATATCATGTGATATAATAGCATCGTATAACTTGCGCAGCTCTGACCACATATCATCCGTTCACATATGTGTTTGACTTTCACAGCATGTTTCTGTTTCGGTTGTTTGCTCATCCGAAGTGTCATCGCTATCAGGATCAACATCACTTTCTTCATCTTGCAGCCCTGCAAATTCAGATTCACCATATGTACTGCTGGATGTGTTGTCTGCAGCACTGCCTTGTAGAGAAGTTTTATCAACATCGGGTTGAATTAGCAAAAGATGCAATGCGGCATCTGTAAGGAGGCATGCTCTTAATGTCTTTTTGTAAGCTTTTCCCTCCATTATCCTAGGTATGGAATTCCTAGCATACACGGTTGCCCACAAATCATCGATCCCACTCCCCTCCATGATCTTACAGCCCGCTCCAAGAAAGGACATTAGTTGGTGGAAGCCACCCAGCCTTATATACATGTTCCTAAACTGTGGATGAGTGTCTTGCTTAATTTTGTAGCTTTTTAAGTACAATGGCTGGTCAAATGTTATGGTTTCGCAGCACAGTCCTGCCTTTAGGGATTGGGACTGCACATACATCATGGTACTATATACAGCTTCATTTGTCCTGGATTCAAAGGTACCATGGGGTTGTAAACTACTGCCGTGCAGTGGAAATTGTTGCATGTCGTTATTTCAGACATGAACCCCTGCTAGTTTGGTAGCTGACTTGTGAGAAGGCTAGAGTACAACCACAATGTGTCTAATTGACCGTGCATGGTAATAGGTAAGCTGATGGGGTTAATGGTCTTTATCCTTACATCTGCCATTAGGGATTTATTAGAAGACGTGTAAGGTAGCACGAAGCTCCCAAAATCACCAACTTCTTTGATCTCATCATCAGTTATAGTTTTACGACATATTGCCCCAAGCGGGTTAGCCCTGCTTTCGGTTGATGCCATTGTTTGACACGAAATGATCCCCATCACATGCGTTGTATCGTGACCAGAAATCGTGTCCTCGTTGTAATCAAAATTGTCAGCTACCCATTGACAGAAACCCCCTCCATCCTTCTTCTCCACGAGCCCAGGACACAGGTCTTCAACGGATGTGCTTCCAACTGCAGATCTCTGAAATGCAATTACCTGGTCATAGGAAGCACTGAGTCCCAGGGATGAGAGCATATTTATGATAACACGGGAGCCGGTAGACTGGGGGATGAACAAACCAATGGACAGAAGCAGTGATGATACAAATGATTGCTTTCCAACAGCTTGCATGATAACATGACATAGGGATACCATCTTAAGTTTATTTTTCAACTTGGCAGATTCACTACGAGGTTCAGAATAGATACATGAAATAAGATGTTTCAATGCATCTGGCACCTCGATTTCAAGCTTTTCAAGGTCTAAACTGGACGGTTCTGGATACACATCTGATGGTTGATCAATATCTTTAATTGTTTGATTAATCATAGACCCCACCAGTCTAACAAGTCGCATAGTTTCATCACTCTCGTCACTGGTTGATGCTGCATATGATTCGTGTATGATAGAATATGCTCTATCAGTCAATATGACCACGCTTGTCTTGCCTTCAACCTGGGATATTGTCACATATGTCCCAAATCGGCCGAGCAGATGAGGCTGGACGTGCTTTATGCTATATGCGGATACACCATTTGGCATGTAGGTGGTCAATTGTGTACGAAGGTCGTGTAAAGTGAACTGGCGCTGTTGCTGTTCTGGTGCTGTTAGCCAATTGCATAGATGGTTAAAGCCCACATTATTCAATTTCACCAAAGTTCCGGGCATTACTTCCAGAAGCACCACACGAACTGATGTTTCTACAAGAGATGAATTCTTGCATACATTGATGATGATATTTGGCTTTAACAGCACATAGGTCACCTGCAAAAAGTGTTCTTGCTTTAACATCATTCGCTAACGAATCGTACCTTTTGCCACACGCATTTAACAAGGTTCCCTGGGCTACACTGAGTTTATCCTAACTAACATATTCAATATTGCTTATGTGAGAATGCCGTTCAGGGTGACGGCGGACAGCAGCAAAGTCGAGCTCTTCAGCACATATCAAACAATGAGTATGGTAATCATGATGATTAGATTCGGAGCGCAGTGTGGGGGTAGATGGTCGCACTCATTCATCGTTTCTGTTTTGCTGTTGCACTTTTGCAATATTTCTAGGCAGCGTGTAATTTTTGTAGCATTTATCGTGTACATAATGTTCGCTCGACGGAGATAGTTTCAAATCAATACCATCTCCACGAAGCTTTGAAGCGTCAAGCAGCGTTGAAAGCCCTTTATGACTAAGTTTTCTAGAACTGCTGCTATCATGGGAAACATTACATACAACACATGTTTTTTCTTGCGTAAGGTCAGACATAATTGTACTAAACCATTAATTAGCATGATCAATGTGATTTTGACTCTATATATTTATCGTTTTATAATTGAATCGACTTAACTTACTTCAAGTAACATTTTCTATATTTACCCCGGACTATATATTATTGTAATAGTAAGAATAATAGCGATATTTATATCATTGACTGCACAGTTGCGATCAACATGCTGTCCATATGTGTAACTCTCTCCGTCAGATCTTTAAAAAAACTGGCCATACATTGATGTACCATGTTCTGGAATTCACACTCATGTATCAAATCATGTATGGTTGTTATAGACAGGTTTTACTGATTAATTTTAATTTACATTAGTATGTCTTACAGGTAATTTGACTGGGATCTGTTGTCATATACACAATTGACAATAGCAATTGTCAGTAGGTCTAATTTTATAAAATTCTCAACAGATTACCTATTTATGCTAAATATTTTTCACATTTCGTTCCCTAACTTCAAAGGGTTAAAAATCCGGTTTCCCCAAGTGTGAATTTGTGAGAATTTCTTGTGTGGACTCTGGACAGTCATAAAAGTGTTTGGAACACAAAATCGTCTTTTATGCAAAATGTCCGGGGTAGCCTATATTTCTGTTGATTTCTACTGGACTATGTGGCAAAGTGTCAGTTGTTTAGCCAGTAGCTAATTATCCACGAGATGCAAGATTTACCTCCCCTGGTTACGGCTATCCTCGATCGGACAATCAGAGTAGGCGTGTCTGTGACGTCAGCTGCTTGTCCAAAATGGCGCCTCTATCTACTGGTTACTTTAGCAAATTAAATTGAGGATATCTTTTTTATTTGTTGGCATAAAATTGTGCTCTTGGTCTCAAATTAATGCGAAAAATTAGTACTTTACGTCAGATGCATAACATCCCCCGGTGGAATATCCCTTTAAGCCACCAGATGACTCTTATGATGCTACTGTCTTAGCACTTGAAACTTACTTTGTGCCCAAAGTTAACATCGTTGCTGAACATTATCGTGTCCGACAACGAGCACAGCAACAAGGCAATACATTTGACCAATACGTGGCGTCATAGAGAGACCTTGTTACTACGTGTGAATTTGGTACATTGGCTGAAGAGATGATCAGAGAACAAATTGTTGAAAAAACATTAATTCCGCGTATTTGTGAGCGACTTTTGCTTGACGCAGATTTGACTTTAACCAAAACATTGGATTTATCACGTCAGATTGAGAGAGCCCTACGCGCCTACGAAGGCCATCACATGGAATACGGCGATACAACAGGCTAGGCCAACAACATCTGAAGTCACAAATGTCACAAATGTTCATACACAATTTAAGTAAAAAAACTCACACCACAAACTATCCAGCTAAAAATAAACAAAATACATCTGCCAACGCACCTAAGCAAGTATGTTTAGATGTGGTTTAGATAAACATACGGCAAATTGTGACACTCGTCCACTAAAGACTGTTTCTTGCAGAAACTGTTCTAAGAAAGGACACTACGCGAAAATGTGCAGAAGTGGGTAAAATTCTACAAAGAAAGTCCAAGTAGTAACTGAAACAGGGCACCATGATACGGTTCACATTTGCAATGTTGATTCTGAAAAACGAAATTTAAAAGAACACCTGTACTGCCCAGTGTCAATTAATGGACAAAACAGTTCACTACTTGTTGATACGGGAAGCGTGGTTTCAATATTACCAAAGGATATATATGACCAAATTGCAATACATAGGCCTACAGATACTGTTTTACAACCATCCCCATTAAAACTGGTTACATACGCAAACGAACCTTTGAATGTTATTTAATTGACAACACTTCCTGTTACAAGAAATGCCATGACTGTATAAGCTAAATTCTATATTGTTCAAACCGGACTGGGATTATATACCTTGATTTAATGAAATCTTTACGGTTAGACATTAAATCTGGATTATTGGTTACAATGCAAAGGACCAACTCAGAATACTTTGCCAGACCCAGTGACTGGCTGTACTCCTACCAGCAGAGCAAACATTCCAGTACCCCCCCCCCTACAGTATTAACAGACAGTGCCCTAGGTAGCGTTGGGAATTGGTACTACTTTTGTGATCGATGATTGGTTTTATATAATAACCGATGATAAATTAATGATTGATCATAACAGATTCTCATTCCTTACCCATTTTAATGCAGTAATTATAGCATGTTCAAGGATAACCACCCCTTTCAATACAAGTCGCAAGTATGACAGATTCTTATTAATTTAAGAAATAATCTGTTGAATATTTTGAAACTAATTTGACTGGAAGCTGTTGTTGCCTTAGGCAGCAACAGCTTCCAGTCAAATAAGTTTCAAAATATTCAACATGTTATTGGTATGGTTGCTTTGAAATTAACATACTATGTCAGTGCTGAAAGAATTAATGTCTTAGACTAAGGCGTAATGCTATAGTTGTAACAATTAAATTTAAATTCTTTTCCAAAAAATTTGTTTTCTACCTTGACCAGTAAAAATATATTAATAAAGTCAATTTATAAACAACCAAAGTCGATTTATGAAATCATGATCGATCGGTTGGTTGAACAAGCAAATCAATCAGCCATCGATCAAATCGATTAATCGGAACAACACTAGCCCTAGGCAAATCGAAATCGTGTGTACACGGCGTCCACATTCGTCCTGACATTAAACCAGTTTTCGAAAATTTGGACCTCTACCATTAGTAATTCGTCCAGAAGTGTCAGTGGAACTATACAATATGGAACAGCTAGGAATTATTGAACGCATTGATGCTTCAGAATGGGTTTCATCAAGTGTCATTACACGTCGTAAAACGGGTAAAATAAGGATCTGCTGTGAGTGGATAGATATTGACTATTAAGTAAATATGTAAAGTAAATTAATAAGCAAATAAAGCGAGCAGGAAGGTATGTATTTATTTTATTGACGCACTTACAACGCGCGGCTTCAATTAACACATGCTAACCAACCGACAGTCATGCACCCATTAGTTTAATTTGTTGAGCACCATCTCCCCGTTGGGGATCGAACCGCCATACTGCAACTCCGCATGGCATCGGCAACCAGACATCTTTCCCCTGGACCACCGCGCCAAGATAGAATCTTGGGTTAGCAGACCAGCTTTCACATGTCTGATATACTGACACTCTGACGATTCATATGGGACTATCTGTGGATGCATCTAAGTATGTGTTCATGTCAAATGTAAACTGAGTAACTGAGGTTCCGGGAGCTTCCGGGATAGATTCAGAGCTAGCGTCAAACTGGCTCCTCTGCTCCGGTTACCAAACTCTGGCTAGTTGGTCAGACTAATTAATGGAGGAGCATATATGGATAACAATATACAACACATAGCCTATTTTCGTCACTAAAGAAGAAAAGTCCTTCACGACAGTGGACGAATTGTATGTCGCTGGTGAATTTACAGTTTAATAAATATTAGATTAGATAATTCGAAATTAATGCCATAGACACCAACAACCGCAGTCTAATTAGTTTCAAAATATTCAATAACTGTAATTTTTCGGAAATTCCGGATTTTCATGATCACGAACAAAGTTGTGGAATCTTATAGTGCATTGCGGGTTACACCGTCACACTTTTTCTCCTGTTAAAATTTGAACCTCTAGTTCCTGAGATATCCTTAGATCTAGAATTTGATCCAATTCGGATCAGATCTTTTTTATTTTAGCCACATAACGGGCTAAAAGTCTGGAAGTTATCTTTTTTTGTGTTGTGTTAAAATTTGATCGCTGTCAAATCGATGATCTTTTCCGAGCAGTTGTCGTTTCAAGGGAGAACACACATACTACTAACGGTAATAACAAAATTGTCTCCCTTGAGAGAAACGAGATATTGCCTATTAGACAAGTGATACGTAGAAGTAATGGAGGCCGGATGCTGCAAGCTCTTTATTCTAAAGATAGGCGACATAGTCCCCACTCTTCCGTTGTGCCAAAACAGTCGGTAATCACTTTATTCTGCGATTAACACTAGTCCGATGGAAAATAACTATCCAATTCACATGAACAATTAGCGAATCGTCTTGGTCTTTTACATAAATAATTTGTCTATTTTATTATGGATGGTAGGCTTCAACAATCGTATTTGCGCATCCGAAAATGATAGCAGTATAGCAATATTATTTAACGACTTTAAGCTATCGTGGAATGGCGAGCGTGAGTTCTGCCTCGGGGCTGTCTTGTCTGGCGTTTACGTAATTTACGAATTCCCCATTACTGATCATTTCGAAACCTCATCAGAAATATGATACTATTACTAGCAAAACCCTTTTGCTACTGAAATAGTGTACCGGGTATCCAGTTTTCTGGTTATCTTCCACTAACAGTTGCCAATCACAGCGATCAACCGCCCCAAAATCAATTATCAAGGTTGACAAGGGTGTGGTGGCGGGGTGGGTGGTGTGAATGGGTGGGTTGGTGGGTGGGTGGGTGGATTTGGAAGTGCTTGCGCGCATGTGCATGCGTGCGTGCGTCGGTGAAAGTAGTAGTAGTAGTAGTAGTAGTAGTAGTAGTAGTAGTAGTAGTAGTAGTAGTAGTAGTAGTAGTAGTAGCAATAGCAGCAGCAGCAGCAGCAGCAGCAGCAGCAGCAGCAGCAGCCGCAGCAGCTGTTTTGCTGTTATTGTCAAACTCATACTCGAATGGTCTGTCACAGATTTGAAAGGTTTCCGACTGGTAGCATATAAAATATTAGGGTACAGTGTTTATGTGAGAACGACAATAGACCTTTCCACTTTATAAACCCATCTTATGACATCATAATCAACCATGCGACGTGTAGAATGACATCATACTGAATGACGTCGTGAATGACGTCGATAGCCACGAACGCATGTTTGAAGACGGGCTTGTTGTTGTTGTTGTAGGAATTGTATGTCTTTACTATTTAATAAATATTCTGTTGAATATTTTGAAACTAATTTAACTGGGCGCTATTGCTGCCATAGGCAGCAACAACCCCCAGTCAAATTAGTTACAAAATATTCAACAGTTTACCTGTATAGTTTTCAGGAAATTGATAGCTATGGCATTAGGGGATCGATCAATCCCAACACGGCTTAGCTAGAGATGGGCGGGGTATAGCTAAAATCGAAAGGTCCATTGATTGGGATACTAAATAACGACATGGTGCTCTAGACACACTATTTACGATCAGCTAGAGATTAGCCATAGCCATGTAATATACCATCACTAACAAAGCTTATTAGGTAATTATCACTTTTCCAGTTGTATCTAATGCCATTACTTTAGAGGGGCTTTTGGAATTAAGGCTAGCATGCATTGTAGGAAGGCAGTTTCTGTTCTGAAACGTATGTCTATTTCATGTCTTTAAACAGG
Organism: Chaetoderma sp. LZ-2023a; assembly: GCA_034401795.1. Taxonomy (NCBI): domain Eukaryota; kingdom Metazoa; phylum Mollusca; class Caudofoveata; order Chaetodermatida; family Chaetodermatidae; genus Chaetoderma; species Chaetoderma sp. LZ-2023a. The sequence continues at coordinate 58,012,063 of CM067366.1, read as the reverse complement.
AACTGTCGATTTCGAAAAAGCATTTACAATTTGGTGGGCTTAAATGTGTTGTTATATCCCAATATATCTCGAGGATTCAATGGACTGTTCCAGTTTATCCATCCATCATATGAAGTGATGTGACGTTATAATCAACTACGTGACGTGTACGATGACTCATAATCCATTGTAGCATGAATGACTCGACTTATTGGGTCTTAAACGCTCAATGGTCCGACACGCTGTACGAATTATATGTCTTTACTATTTGAAATTATTTGACTGGGCGCTGTTGCTATTATAGGCAGCAACAGCACCCAGTCAAATTGGTTTCAAAATATTCAACAGCTAACCTGTAGAGTTTTCTGGAAATTGATATTCAGAGAGTACCGTAATCGATTGTTCCCAACACGGGCAAAGCGTTGGTAGAGCTTAGCTAGTCATGGGCGTGGCATAGCTAAAACTGGATTCCTCGATTGCGCCAAGAGAATCCAGTCAACCAACATGTTCCTCGATGAAGCTGATTCAACCAACAAATCCCAAATACTGATGCACCACAAACAATGGTTGAACCACTAATCATTAATGCCCCTGCTCATCAGCATGACAGCAACTGGACAGTAATGAAGAACGGTGAAGAAATCAGGAAACGCCTTCATGAACGGTATATAGCTATCACATTAAATGAACAACTTTACTGCAGAGCCAAAATGTTGCAATGGAACAATAGTGGCAACTGTAATGACGTTGTCATTGTGATGGGATGATTCTACGTTCAATTGGA
>CM067366.1:57962946-58010800 GCA_034401795.1 Chaetoderma sp. LZ-2023a | reverse complement strand
TTCTGCATAGAAGGAATCTAATATTGCTGGATTCTCTTTGCTTTTTCAGTAGTTGGGCCATATGCATTGATAATTCGACACTTAGTGGTGGTGTGTTTTCATGTAGGTATAGCCAGGTTAATGAATGCAATGCGATCACTGACGTATCAAAAACTAATGACATGATCCAAGACCCTTGGTCCAATTATGAAGCCTAGGCCCCGGTATGTGGCCTGTTTTTGCTCCATGAGCAATAGTTTATGGCCTGTGTGTAGTTGATGCTCTGAGTGTTTAGCTACTTTAGTCTCTTGAATGTGTGCAATATCGATACTGTAGTGTTCACAGTCTGCACCTAAGGTTTGCCTCTTTGATGCTGCACTCAGACCACGCACATTCCACGTAGCTATGGCAAGCTCCTGCGAAGATTGCATCATCCGAGGATGTTGAGCACAGTTTCTTGTTTGAAGAAGGGTAGACATAATCAGAGTTGCCTCTGTATGCAGCTGTTAGCCCGCAATCTTTGATTGTCAGAATGCCATTCATAATGTTATGTCATAAGGAAGTCCAACATAATACAATGACAGTTAACAAGCTTATTTGAGATATTTCATTCATAGCACTAACACATTCATAACGCTGATATTACAATCGATTGATGCCCACATTTGACCTATTCCCCACACCTAGGACCGTACCCCTGTTGTCATACCAAAATTTCAAGAGTCATGCACATCCGTGGCCATATGTGCGATCATCCCTAAGGTTTCAAGTTTCTATCTGAAAATGGTCTAGAAGGAGTTTATTACAATCAATTGGTGCCCACTTTTGAACTTTTGCTAGTGCACCCCCCCCCCCCCTACCCTCAGTTTGACAAAATAATTCCTTCTACTGTAGACTACTTATAATTGGCTTGAAAATGATATGCGACCTGGCAATCTTTGAAAAAATTTAATTTTTGACTCCACATTTCTCAACCCCGAGGGCTCTGCCCCTGGAGGCATGCTAAAATTCCACAAGAGCTATCAGAGGATAGCAAATAGCTTACCTGTGCTGTATATTAATTGTACCTCATAGGATATGATAGACCACTGGATAGTCTCATTTTGAAATTTGACAATCAACATGCCGATTCAAAATACCCATGGTACTACCCATCAGGCAAACATAGCTTGGAGACTGAACCATAAAGCCTTTCTTCCCAGGAGTAACCTGAAGTCATTGTAATGACAACTGGCACCCTAGGGCTAACTGAAAGGCAAATGCTATAATCATAAGCAAAGTTCATAGTCTGAAAATGAAGAAACATTTTAGAAAACAATCAGCATAATACATATTTGGATGTGAAATGGTCTAGAAGTTACATTACAATCGATTAGTGCCCAGTTTTGACTACACTCAGTTTCGCCCAAGATCAAAATAATTCCTTGTACTGTAGACTACTCATGATTGGCTTGAAAATGATATGCAACAGGACAAACTTTGGAAAAAATGTATTTTTGACCCCACATTCCCCACCCACCCACCCCCAGGGCTGGCTTTTGGGTCATACCAAAATTCCAACAGTGTTTATGCACATCCCTTGCCATATGTGCAATCATCCTCAAAGTTTCAAGTATCTATCTGAAATGGTCTAGCAGTTTATTACAGTACAGTGGTTCCCACTTTAGAACTTTTGACCCCACCCCTACTCTCAGTTTGACCCAAGATCAAAATAATTCCTTGTACTGTAGACTACTTATAATTGGCTTGAAAATGATATGAGACATGACAGCCTTTGGAAAAATTTCATTTTTGACTGACAAAGTTTCAACTTTCTATTTGAAATGGTCTAGGAGGAGTTGCATTAAAATCGATAATTACTTGCCAATTTTGAACTTTTGACCCCTGGACCCAGCCCTGGGGGGGGGGGGGGTCAGAACAAAATTCCGAAAGTGTCATGCCCATCATTTCCCATAGGTATAATCATCCCCAAGATTTCAAGTTTCAAAAGCAAGTCTTTGCTGATTAAAATGGCATTTGAAAAAACTTAATCACAACATAATACATATAACCTGGATGCAAATCAGCCATAAACTTATTAAAGTTCAAATGCTGAACAAATATGGAAATTTCTTGAAAATCAATTTACGTTTTATGTCGACAAGTTCTAAGCATGGTATAGAACACATCTGTGTAGTTGGTTTTTTTTAAATCTGATGAACCATTTGTGGGTGCAAATGTTATTTTAAAAAAGCTTAATCAAGAAATTATGAGTATAAATTGGATACAAATCAGGCCTAAAATAATTAACGTTCAAAGATCAAGAAAGTTTTTTTAAAAAGATTTAAATCAGTTTCTTTTTCATATGGACAAGTCATAAGCATGGTATAGAACACATCCTTGAAGGGGTTTTTTAAATCTGATAACCCCTTGTGGGTGCAAATGTCATTTAAAAAAGGTTTAACCAAGAAATTATGAGTATAAATTGGATACAGATAAGGTGTAAAGTAGTTAAAGTTCAAAGATCCGGAAAAAAATTTTCATTTGAAAATCATTTTATTTTTCATATGGACAAGTCCTAAGCATGGTATAAAACACATCTGTGAAGGGATTTTTTTTATCTAATCACCCCTTGTGGGTGCAAATGTCATTTTAACTAGAGGTATCAGAAGATACCAAATGTCTTGCATTTTTAAGTTACCTAATGACATGGCTGCCACAGGACCTGGTCTGCCAAGGACTAAATATTCCGTGAAAAAATAACGTCCAAGCCATGTACATATATAGAATTAGATTGTCCATTTAACCCCTGGCCACTGCTCTCAGATTGACTCAAGAACAAAATAATTTGTTGTACTGTAGTCTATGAACTACAAGCTTCAAAATGATATGCGGCATGATCACATTGATAATATTTATCTTCTGCCCACCATTTCCCCCACCCCTACCCATGGGGGTGATATCAAAATTTCAATGTGTCATGCACATCCCTGGCCATATGTGTAATCATCCCGAAAGTTTCAAGTTTGTGTGTGAAATAGAGGAGGTAGGAGAAGTTGCATTACAATCGATTGGTGCCCATGTTTGACCCCGCCCACTACCCTCAGTTTGACCCAAGATCAAAAGAATTCCTTGTGCTGTAGTCTACTCATCATTGGCTTCAAAATGGTATGTGACATGACAACTTTTGGAAATTTTTTATTTTTTACCCCACATCGATCCAGAAGTGGGGTTTTCAGTCCAGAAGTGGATAATTCCAGTTCGGAAGTGGAGTTTCTGGTCCAGAGGTGGGGTTTTTGGTCGGGAAGTGGGGTTTCCGGTTCCTGTTGCCTTATTTCCAGTTCCTGTTACCAGATTTCCTGCTCCTGTTGCCGGATTTCTGGTTACCCATTCATTGGATTTCCTGTCCCCATTTATCGGATTTCCCCTGCCCGTTTACAGCGTCAACCAATCAGAGGCTCCCATTTATAAACACAGAAAAGCCCGTTTATCGACTCATTAGCCAATCAGAAGCTGCCGTTTATCGAAGCCCAACAACTACTAAGGCCCTCTGGGAGCAGATAGCTAACATCGACGTTAGCTCGGATCCAAACGAAGACCTAACCAAAATACTAAAGTCTATGGAATCATCAGATACCCACAACATATGTGTTCTAAAAAACAACCGAACTAGGTATATTGGCGACCCTCTAGTAGTTAAATTGTCAACAGAGCAGACAGCGTTACGGCTGCGCATCTATCAAAGTGGTAAAAGTGAAGACCGCATCAAACTATGTCCGAACGCAATAATATTCTGTGACACATTAGCGAACGCTTAAAAAATCTTGCTTTTCAACAAGTAGACTCACTAAGCAGAAGAAATCACTTCCACGGATGGCTGTCACAAAGTGTCCAACGTTGTATCTATCTATGTGAGAAAAACTACATGATACGATGTCCCAACGTAAAGACAACGAACAAAACTACATTGGGCCAAGGATTCTCCAACTTAGCATTACTTGCTTGGTAGATCAATCCAAGCTGTAGAAAAATTAGGCCTACCATCCCTCCAATGACTGAATTGGAGCAAAGACCTGGAATGGAAATTAAAACAGAGAGTTGGGTTGCCGGAGTTTCTCATCATTGCCGTTCTGACGCTGGAATAGGTCAGGTAAATGAGATTTAATCAAATAAGGCAAGCATTTCATTTAACCGCTGATTATAGGACAACTTCAGCTGCCAAATATGCCCCCACCCCTCTAATACAGCGCATAAACCAGGGGTGGGTGCTAGGGCTTTCTGTATGCACAATGCATGTAAGAAGCAGATAATATACCAATGGTATCGGCACATTGGAGTGCTAAACAGAGATCGCCACCAGCACCCACCCACCCGCGTCCATGCCTACGCATATATTTATATTTAAAAAAACAATGGTATCTGCACAGTGTGCGTGTGAAACACAAGTCTTATTTTTAACCCTGACGTTTCAAAACTGAATATTATCACGTTCCTACAACCGAGTCTCAGTTTCATATTCTTATGAACCCACTATAACCGCAGTCATACCACAATAGTATAATTATAAACGATACCCCACTCACCATTGTCACCATTATGTATGCGTTGTGTCGTCAAAGCATGATTACGCCATCACACAAACGCCGCAAGATACCAACGCCCTTGGTGTGCTGAAAGCGGTTGTGGGCTATGATGCTAGGCATTTTCGCCGGTTGTGGGTTCAATTCCCTGCCATGCGGAAATACCGTAATGGCACGACTACTTGTAATACTAAATCGGCACCTGTGGTGCTATCATCAACTGGATCGTCTCTGAACCAGTTTCTATCATGGTATGGACAGTTTCGCCTGCAGCATCTGAATGAAGCACGATGTCTGGATCAGTCCTTTTGTAATTGTCACAATGGAGACAACCCGTGTGCCGTACCATCATTAAAGAAATAAGCTAATTCATAGTTACTTCCCTTCATTGCCATTCTCTTCTCTACCAACACATAATGATATCTAATCATAGATTTAGTATACTTGCTAGATAGTTCATGACCCTCTCAAAGGTTTCTCAGTTCAGTATTTTCTTACCGGATGGCTAGTCGCCAAATAATATTTTTTTTCTACTAAACATTTTACGTAGTCGAATAAAGTGTCACATTAATATAACCAAACAATTTTATTTCTAATAAAAATATGTAAATTTGCGTCCAATTTCTCTTCAAATTACCCAAATATATATATATATATATATATATATATATATATATATATATATATATATATATATATATATATATATATAAATATATATATATATATATATATATATATATATATATATATATATATATATATATATATATATATATATATATATATATATATATATATATATCGTCTGCGTCAGCCAGTCAGTGAATACACGCTCATGCGCAATATACCCTTCCAATTTATTCAGCAATCACATGACGTCATAATCAACTACGCCACTACTAACTAATGACGTCATGAATGAGGTAGATAAGTTCGTCGCGAACTCTTAATTGATGACGGACTCGTTGTTGTACGAATCTTATGTCTTTACTATTTAATAAACATGCTGTTGAAATTGTTTTAACTAATTTGACTCAGCGCTGTTGTTGCCATATGCAGCAACATCACCCAGTCAAATTAGTTTCAAAATATTCAACAGCTTACCAGTATAGTTTTTTGGAAATTGATAGTCAGGGAATTCAGGGATCAATCGATCCCAACAAAGGCGAAGTGTGGGTGGAGCTTTGCTAGAGATGGGCGGGGCATAGCTAAAACTGGATTCCTCCGTTGCGATTTACTGAACTCTGAAGTTACCGGCAGTCGCGACAACTAGCCCCATAGTGAGGGTATGCGCATGAGCCATCTAGTCAATATATCCATATCCATGGATCTGAGAGCCATTTAAGGGGAGGTAATTATGTAGTGTTCACTTGGAGTCGGTTTTAACCTCCCTTGTCTTCATATACCTGTGAAATGTGTAATTTACCATGTCTACGCCAAGAAAGCGTTACGGCTGCGCATCTATCAAAGTGGCCAAAGTGAAGACCGCGCCAAACTACGCCGGAAGCGCAATAACATTCTGCGCCACATTAGAGAACGCTTAAAAGATCTTGCTATTTAACAAGCAGACTCCCTAGCAGATGAAATCACTGCCACGGATGACTGTCACAAAATGTTTCCGGCAGCCCAGGCCCTGAGAGTTACTGACTAGCGAGACTACTGCTTGCAGACGCCAAGCTGAGAGTATGAGTAAAGTCAGTGAAGTCTGTAGAGTTCGAGACAGCAATCGTCTCCCCACATGGAGATGGTCTATCTCTGGTACTTTTCACCTGCTACCTTGCTGCCGCATTGAAATCTGTGCGGGAACGTTCCACAAGACCAAAAAAACAGTGACAATACTGGGTATGCCGCTAAAGATGGAATATGCCGATGATGTGGACTTCATAGATGAGGAAAAGAAACCCCTTGACGAACTTCTCCCAATAGCTGCAAGTAAACTAAAAATTGAGAATCTCTTTATGAATGAATCCAAAACAGTGTTCACCCACATATACCTATCTACAAAGCATGAAACTAAAGAAAATGACGATCCACTTCGTGGCAGCGAACCATGGAGGAAAAGTACAATCCTGGGCTCACTGCTTTGCAGTACTTCTGACATTGCTGCACGCTGCGTCATGGGGAACATAGCTTTCCAGTCCTTCTGGAAGCTATGGATTCGTAGATCAAAGATGTCCTTTATTAAAAGTCTACGTTTATACAATGAAACCTGTGTATCGTTGATGCTTGTATAACTGTAACAGTTGGCCAGCTCCAAGGGCAGCTCTAGACAAACTCAGTGCCTGCCACCGCAAACACCTACGCACCATCACTGGACACCGATGGCCAGACAGCATAATTTCAAACGATGCACTATACACAATGTGTAATACGTCGCCGCTGTCTGTAAAGGTCGCCCAGCAAAGATGGTCCATGTTTGGTCATGTGCTAAGGATGCCAGACGAGACACCAACGCAGAGAGCCTTTGAATTCGCCCTACTCGGAGCCAGCAAATACAAAGCCAGGCGAGGACGCATAAATCTGCTAAGCGTGCTACGTCGTGACCTCAAGAAAGCAGGACTCGGTACACTTAAGGTGAGAATGGACCTGGAGAAGCAAAGAATTATGACTGAGGAAATGTCCAGGCTTACGTGCACTCATACATTTCTCGCTGAACATACGTCAATGTATCACTATTCATATTACACATCTGTCTAAACACATGATTGCGAACCCGACAGTGTAGTATCGCATTGACTACATTGACCGTTATTGTCCCGCATGGTGCTCGGACAAAATCCCACCGGACAAAATCCCACCTGACATAATCCCACCCGGGGAAAATCCCACTGGACATAATCCCACCTGGACAATATCCCACCAAACAAAATCCCATCGGACAAAATCCCCACCGGACATAATGCCACCCTGACAAAATCCCACCGGAAAGATTCAGACCAGGATTTCATGGCCACCCCATTGGGGACCAACATGGGTCAACTCAAGTGTGTTGAAGAAGCCACATATACATATTTCTAATAGTTGCCAACTTGTCAGTGATCTCGAGGCTGTTACATCCCTTGACTTTTTTAATTCAATTCAATCAAGCAAATCTTATTTGCTGGTTTAAATATGAGGTGTCGGACCTCTTACATATACTATTTATGCATGTCATAACATTACAAACGATGAATACACAGGAGACATTAGACAATTACACACAGTTATCTGTTCTGCTTGAAAATATTAAACTTGGGAATAGACAGGTGTGTAGGGTAGGGGCAGTCGGGAAGGGAATGGGTGGGGTTCATTGGGTTAATTAATTAATTATTATTAAATGTGCACATTCACACCAGAATGCGTGAAAATAAAATTGTTTAAATTGTAACATTTTAAAGGGTACTGTGTGTAATGAAGCGAAATAAATCTTAACATATGATGATTTCGTCCCGTGCAAATTATTATATAATGTTGTTATTTTCGTCTCTAATACAATTTCACAACTTAAAAGATTATATTAATTTATGTCTAACGAAATTGTCATTTGTTAAGATTTATTTCGTTTAGACACATCTAGGCCCACAATGTAATTTTCTAAAAGTGTACAATTTTACAATTTAATCTTCAAGCATTCTGCTGTGAAAGGCTACATTATTATTATTATTATTATTATTATTATTATTATTATTATTATTATTATTATTATTATTATTATTATTAAACCTCGATATTTGGTGTAGCCAAACGGATTGTTCCTTTGTTGGTTCGGTAACTGAAAACTGTTGCTGTCTGACATATTCCAGTCGAAGGTATTTTAATTTAATCAGCATTTTATACGTTTCGCTAAGGGTGGTAATCTAAGGTAGTGATAGATAGATAAGGAATTGAAGATCCGTGTTGACAAGTCACCTTTCCAGAGTATCCGCCCATCATATGACGTCATAATCAACTACGTGATGTGTGAGAATGACATCATAATGAATGACGTCATGAATGACGTCGATAAGTACGTCACGAACGCATATTTGAAGACCGGCTATGCGTTGTTGTACAAATTGTATGTCTTTACTATTTAATAAATATTATGTTGAATATTTTGAAACTAATTTGACTGGGCGATGTTGCTGCCTAGCACCCAGTCAAATTAGTTACAAAATATTCAACAGCTTCCATGTATAGGTTTCAGGAAATCGATAGTTAGGGCATTCGGGGATCGATCAATCCCAACACGGCGTGGGTGGAGCTTAGCTGGAGATGGAAAGCTCCCTTAGGAAAATCAATGTTTTAAACAGTGCATCCATGTTAAACAATCGTTAAATCCGACGCAGACATTTGCGAGTAAATTGCGACTGCATCCAACTTTAGTCCCTTGCGACAAATATAGTACAGAGTTCAGTCTCGCAAATCTCGCAGGAGATCGTATCGCTAGAGATCGTCACTTGTGTGTCACGTGATTGTTACCGATGTGTTCATTGGTAGCTTAAATTAGTTTATGCGTGTTCAGTCGCATGGAACCCACTCGCCTTTACAACAGGGCGCGATCGCGTGCAAGATCGCGTGCTCTTGCACGCGAAAATATCAAACAGTGTTGATCTATGTGATGTTAGCTGCATGACATAAAAGCCGATGAAAATGGGATCGCAAACTACCGCAGACGATGAATCTGTGTGCGATTTGTGTCCATTTTATCGCAAGCAAATAAAATTGCACGTAATCGCAAAGGTCTGCGGTGCCCTTAGGCGAATAACATAAGTGAAGATTTACTCACATAAATGGATAACACAAATAAATAGAAGCGAAAATATGTATAGAAACCCATTATAGCACTCAAAATCTATGAACAATTTCTAGAAGTAATTTCTGTTTTATGCTGGAAGCTGTTGTCTAGTAACTAATTATGGCGCGTATCAATAGCTTCCAGCAAAAGGTAGCAACAACTTTCAGTCCAATTATTTTGCAAGTATGGGTACCAGTTTTTAGTCCAAGTAGTGGCAAAATATATGAGGAATGAACGATATAGCGCATGGATTGACCTATAATAACTATTATGTAGTGGGACCAGAGACAAATATCCCATGATCCCAACTGCCAAAATACTATCAGCTTCTGTAAGAAACACCTGAGTTGTAACACAAGGAAGGGGTGTTTAAAGTTCTCATCTATTCATAAATGAGATATACCATATCTTAGCTAAATTTAGGACTATTTGTTACTTTGTGGACGCTTTAACTAACTAGAGATGGAGCTGCCATTTTAGATAGATATTTGCTGGCGCCATTATTTCCGCTTCTATTGTCTTCGCCGGTGAGCAATTGTTGGTATAAAACCATTTTCGTAATGCTAATGCTAGTGATTCTTCTGCTGTCTTCGACGGTGAGGGCATAGACGTATGTAGCATAGTTCGATAGTAGTTGTATATTTCCTATGGTGCAAGTGACAACAAATATTTATAACAAGTTTACTGAAAACTATAGCAGCAAAAGCTTTCCGTCATTTTTTGTCAATATAATCAGCTGATAATTAAATCTTCACTAAATACAGATTTGATAACAATTTTGGCTAAAAAATCGTGTTAGCTAACACAACAGAAAGCCCGCTGATTATTCAGATCAAGTTGTGACAACGCTGTTGCTACCTTAGTCAGATATGACTGCCAATAGAGTTGCTCGAAACATCTTCCGCAAGTCTTGCAACATTGACTGCCCTGTTGATTATTTTGAGAACAATTTGATTGAAACTTGTTTCATCAACGATTTTCAGCCAAAATCTTTACCTAGTGACAATTGAATTATCAGCTGATTATATTGACAATAATTTGACGGAAAGCTGTTGCTGCAATAGGCAGCACCAGTTGTCAGTAAACTGTTTATAAATATATGTGTTGTCACTTCTGCCATCGGAAATATACAACTACTATTGAACTCTGCTACGCGCTTCTTTGCTCTCACCGTCGAGGACAGCAGAAGAATGACTAGCATTAGTATTACGAGAATGGTTTTATACCAACAATTGCCCACCGGCGAAGACAATAGATTCTGACATAATGGTGCCGGCAAATATCTATCTAAAACGGCGGCTACATTCTCCTTCGATCAATACTCACCATTCTATTACTTCTGATATATAGCTGGCCCTGGCAGCTGGCTCTAGGACCATAGACTTAGTAAGCTTTACCGACTCCGGGAACCGGGTACTCGGCTCCAAACTGCCGAGTACTCGTCTGCCATGAAGCTTATTCTTGTTTGCATAGCAAAATAAAACAAGAGATACATGCTTTTTGCAGTTGGGAAGATTGTTTAAACCTAAGTCCTTTTTCTGTGATTAAATTGTGATAGCTTGTGCGTTCTCTAAAGGATATTTGGATTAACATGGATGCCGCCGATGATAATCAGGTTGCATAATTCCATGTTATTACATAATTAAGAAGACATAGGTCTTTGAAATTTCTTTGTGTCGCATGTTCCAATTTCTAACCCCAAAGAATCTGGGACGTGTGTTAACAACGAAATATGCCGGATGATCGCCTTCTTTAAACCCCATCAGGCGATCGGCAGATATGAAAATAGGTGTTGGCCTACGGGGTTTTAACACGAATATCGGCTGACGTCGTTCTCCGTAAGATCCGAGCGGGTGACGTCACACCCGTGTGTCTCTGATGTTTATGTGAAGAAAATGTTTCATTAATTCGCGCATCTGATTCTAAGTGCTGCGTACTAAAATTGGTACCAGAAAACTTTGGAATTTTCAAGTTTGCGTGTTATCACGATCTGTTTGCAATGATCAGTGGTTTCAAAATTCTTGATTTAGATGTGTGGTCTACGGTTTTACCGTGTGCTACAGCAGTTTGTTTACATTTTGTTGTTTCTTCACATATCGTTTTGGCCTTCGTTAGGAGTATAATTTATTTTTATTAGTAAATATACCACGAATGCTATGCGATATGATTCCTGATTCCGTGATACATCCTTGAGGATCAGTGTATGGGTGTATTAGTGCCAGCTTCGTTCTTGTCGTCATAATTAATGCGATCTTTGCTGTAACGTTGCGGAATGGGATGCGGGAGGGTTACAGTTAATTTATAGTCAAACTATTTGAAAATTAATTGTCTGCCTTCCCAGCCATCGTGTGACGAGTGCCACAAATTCGTTCGGGTTCTGTTTAAGGACCATGTCTGTTTTCGATGTACGAAATGTAACCTTGACAATAGGTGTACTGTAGGTGCAGTGTGGTCGGTTGACATGATGTTGAAGTTCCTTGCCCAGAAGGACTTTGCAGGGTCTGACGCGGGGTCAGGCGGTCCCTTGGGGGCGCTCCACATCTGCAACCGGAGGTGGCGGAGATGGCACTGCCGGCGTGGTTTGGTCCGGTTATGCAGGGATTCCTGCATAGCGTTCTGCCCACGCTGGTGTCGTCCCTGCTGCCGAAAGTTGTAGGGCAGTCTCTCCCCATGTTTGATTCGGACCCTGTCCTTGGACAGGGTTCTGGACTGGCCACCGAGGGAGCCATCTCATACATCCCCCTGGCAGTCCCATCGGGCTCCGGCCTGACGGGTTCTGTCTCTCTGCAGCCACCTCCGGGTGGTCCAGTAACGGTGGCCGGTCCGCCAGGATGGCTCCACGGTTTCCTCGTCTAGTGACGACTCTTCGGGGTCTGAAGATGAGGAGGCCGAAGAGGAGACGTTGCTGGGGCCTGTGATGCCACGGGTGGATCATATGGAGGTCGATTCCGTCCTGGACGGAACCGCCCTCCATATGTCTGGCTTGGCGCAAGCCAGGGCAGCGGCTCCGCCCGTGGTTGAGGCCAATCTGGTATTGGGCACCGGTCCCGTGATGGTTGGTTTGCCCCCAACCGACACAGTGACGGGTGTGTCGGGCCAGGCGTGGTACTCACCTATCTCGCCTGGTCTGGTGGCCAGACATGGGGTGCCGTTGGCACCCGTGTTTGGCTACGGTTCCGCGAGCACTATGGGCGGGCCTATTCCATGGACTGGTCTGTTCAATGGGGTGGCGGCGGAACTGTACAGTACCGGAGTTCCTGGCGTGTCAGCAACGGCTCCTAGCCGGGAGGCCATTGCTGGTAGGGCCGTGAACATGTCAATGGGTGACGTGTTCACGGGAGTGTCCTCCTCGGAGACGGACTGGTCTGAGGCTCTGGCTTGGCTAGCCAGGGTAGACCCGTCTGTGGTTCCGACCATGGCTGAGGAAGATGCACGCCGTCCATCGGCGGCATCGATCAGGACGGGGATCTTGTCCGCAGCCCGGATCCAGTCTATTGGACTAGCTCCACGGTTCATTGAGTTGTTGGATGCTATTTATAGCAAGCAACTCATGACCAAGGGCCAGCTTCCTGCGGCCTCCAGGGAGGTGCGGGCGAGGTGTCATATTCCACGGCGGGAATACGACAGGTATGGTGTTTTTCCCGTCGGTCACCGAGGATGACCGATGGGTTCTGGGTCTCCAGAGTGCTGGAGCGGGTGGCCCCACCCAGGCCATGGTGGACAAATCTCAGAGCCACCACGATGAAGTCATGTCCCTTTGTGATGAGGGTGTGAGGGCAGCTATGAGTGCTGTCAACCACTCTTATCGCCTTCTTCAGTCGGTGTGGGCTGAAGCGGGGGCAGGCCACCCTTTGCCACCTGTGGCGCTTTTGTGCGTCAATGACGGCCTGGTGCTGTCTATGGACGCATTGGCAAGGGCGCAGGCGCGTGTAACCAAGTCTAGGAGGCAGATGGCTCTTGACCATATGCGTCTAGCTATGGCCATCAGGGAGCGTCTTCTTGGGACGGCCCTGACAGGCCCTAGCATCTTTTGTGGCCAGGCGTGGGCCATCTTAGAAGACACGGCTAGCATTGTGCAGAATCGGTTGGCGGTGAACCTGCAGCTAGAGCTAGTGCGGCAGGCGCACGCACTAGGGGCTGTAGCTAAGCTGCTGACCATGCAACCTTCCAAGAAGCAGAAAAATCACAACGGCAAAGCGAAAGCTAAGCCTGGTGCTGGTTCTGCTTCTTCTGGGTTTTCTCAGCCGCCTCCGGCGAAGAAAGTCAAGAAAGTTGTGGAGGCTCCTACCCACACCAATGTTGCTCCTAATCGCCCGAGAGGTGGGAAGGGCAAGGGGAAGGGGAAGGGTAAGTCCTCAAAGGGCGGAAAGAAGGGAGCGGATCGTACCTGAGGGTACGAGAGCTCCCTTCGTATCTGCCTGGACCACACCTGTGCGACATGAACAGTGGTGCCAGTTAGACCGGCCAAGCCAAGACCAAAATGGTTCTCTCTCTCTCTCGTCAAGAGAGGGCGGGGGGAGTGGATTGGGAGCCAGACACCCCCATTAGGCGTCGAGGCATCTATAGTTGGTGGAAGGCTGATGCGTTTCGTCGAGGCTTGGCGAGGTGTGACGTCAGACAGTCTGGTCCTGGGATGGTTATCCCAGGGGTACATGCTGAAGTGGTGGGACTTTCCACCACAGAATATGTCTTTAGCACCTGTCTGGACACCCGTACCAAGGGAACCAGACAAGTTAGAAAGCCATTCAAAACGAAGTGTCAGGTTTGCTTCTGATGGGAGCAATAAAACCAGCAAATCGGAACACTCCAGGCTTCTATTCAAACATGTTCCTTGTCCCCAAGAGCACAGGGGGATGGAGACCCGTATTCAATCTCAGGCCATTAAATTGGTTTATCCATGCGCCGCGGTTCCAGATGGAAACTCCGAGGTCGGTAATGGCAGGGTTGAGGAAAGGAATGTGGTGTGTATCGATCGATTTGAAAGATGCATATTTCCAAATTCCAATGAACAGGAGTTGTCACAGGTTTCTGAGATTTGCGTTTCAGAATCAGCTAAGGGAGTTTATAGTCCTCCCGTTCGGCCTGTCGACAGCTCCAAGGGTTTTCACAAGAGTGGTCCTTGCGGTGACAGCGTTTCTAAGAAAAGAGAATGTGGCGCTACACACCTACATAGACGATTGGCTGATCAAAGCAGACACATCAGCCAGGTTAGAGGTGGATACTGCTCTGACCCTGAAGTTGCTTTCAGGTCTAGGCTGGATAGTCAACAAGGAGAAATCCGAGTTGACACCCACTCAACATTTCGTTTATTTAGGGATGCGATTCGATCTCGAGGAGGGCAGGGTTTACCCGTCAGAGCCCAGAGTGGTGTCTCTGTTAGCCATCCTCAAGAGTTTTCGATTGGGAAACCACATTCAGGCGAGGCTGTTTCTTCAGATGGTCTCCATGGAGCAGGTGATCCCGTGCGCTACTCTAATGCCACCTATCCAGTTGTATCTGATGTCTCTGTGGAAACAGAGAACAGAACCCCTGTCAAAACTGGTGCCAGTTTTGGAGCCAATAATGTCGCATCTTGTATGGTGGAAAAAGCGCCAGAATCTCCTAGTAGGGGTTTCGTTGCACCTACCCCACCCCAGCTGTCCGTGTACACGGATGCATCGCTGGAGGGATGGGGGGCCTGCATGGGAGAACACCAGGTCTCGGGCACATGGACTCTCCAGGAGAGCCAGCTGCATATCAATCTGTTTGAAATGATGGCATTGGAACTGGCGTTGGAAGAGTTTCTTCCAATGATCAGCGGCAAGGTGATATTGATACGGTCGGACAATTCGACGGTAGTATCATACATAAATCGCCAAGGCGGGACCAAGTCGCCCATACTGTGTATCAAAGTGTGGCACTTGATTCAATGGTGCAGGAATTACTCGGTTGTTTTGAAAGCAGCTCACATTCATGGGCGATTGAACATTCTGGCGGATGCTTTGTCTCGCAGACAGAGAATTCTGCCAACAGAATGGTCCCTCATCCCTCCAGTTCTACGAAGGATCTTCGAACATTGGGGCAAACCCAACGTGGACTTGTTCACCACAAGGGAAAATGCTCAAATCATGACTTATGTCTCGCCGATTCCAAATCCAAATGCCGTCGATACAGACGCTCTGGCGATAAGCTGGAGAGGGATGCACGCTTACGCGCACCCACCCACCATTCTTCCACCGAAGATATTGGTGAAGATCAGGGAGGAACTGTGCCTGGTCCTGCTAATAGCGCCGTTTTGGCCCAGCAGGGCGTGATTCACGGATCTTCTAGATCTGCTGGTGGAAAACCCAGTGCAGTTACCCGAGATTCTGAACATAATCTCCCTGGCCAAGGGACGCTTCCTACACGAGTGTCCCGAAATGTTCAAATTGACTGCGTGATGTTATCAAACAAGGTTCCATGTCGGAAGGCTTTTCTCGACAAGCTGCAGATTTCATCGCAGCTGCGAGAAGGAGGTCAACCTTCAAGTCATATAACAACAAGGTTAACAGATTTGCAGACTGGTGTGAGGAAAAGGGTATTGATAGCTTTCAATCCACTATTCAGCAAATAGCAGACTTTCTCTGTGAGCTGTTCTTTTCAGGACTACCTCCTGTCACAATTGCTGGATACAAGTCAGCTTTGGCATCAGTTATCCCGTGTCTAACCAACAGGGATAGTCCAGAGGTGGCCCAATTGAATGTGATGGTGAAGGGAATGAGCAATCTCCGACCGAGACAACCGGTAGTCATTCCAGCCGGGAGTCTATCTTTAGTGCTTAATGTAATGGCCAAGCACCCTTTCGAACCGTTGCATTCGGCTAGTCTAAAGCATTTGACTCTAAAGGCGGTTTTTCTATTGGCAGCTTCCTCAGCTAGAAGGCGCAGTGAGATCCATGCACCTTCGGCAGAGAGGGACCGATTTATTGTCTCCCGAGAGGGTCTGTGTCTACTGCCAAGAGCAGAGTTTATGTCAAAGAATCAAACTTTGAGATATCCCGGCAAACCGATCATTATGGTTTGATCGTGATGCCAGTGTCTGGTGCCCAGTCCGTGCTTTGACTCAGTACAGAAAATGGACAGATTTGTTACGATCGAATGATAGACATCTGTGGATCTGCCATAAGAAGCCATATGGCGCCGCATCCATGGATTCTATCTCTCCTTGGAATGTCGAATGCATTCAGACTACCCATGAGATTGCGACTGGGCACCAGGTGCAATGCGCAAGGGCACACGATGTTAGAGGAATAGCCGCCTCTACTGCCCTTTACAATGGTGTTCCGTTAGAGGACATCATGGCCGTGCACAATGGCACTGTGAGTCCTCTTTCACGGATTACTATATGAGGGATGTGTCAGACTCCGCCAATCCACTCGCTTTAGCTGTTTTGAAACGATAGTTATACGACCACACTGCTCTTCTCCCTTTTTTGGCATTTGTAAGAAAGAATTAAGAAGCATTCATGGTCGAGCGAGATGATGACAACCAGATTGTGTCACTGATGGCCGGACAAGTGAATGGTTGGAGGCGCCACGTCTGGAATCCAAATATCATGAGGTAATTCAAGATTGAGTTTTTTTGTATTATGTCTATATATCATGTTCATTCATCTTATATATTCATGCTTATTCCAAGGATAATACGTATATATATATATATATATATATATATATATATATATATATATATATATATATATATATATATATATATATATATATATATATATATATATATATATATATATATATATATATATATATATATATATATATATATATGCAAAGAGCAGTTAACCCTCTTGGCATATTTGTGTTTTCAGGCAAGATGCATGTTCGCGAGTTCTCTCCCTTTTCTTAGGAAAGGGGGGGGGGGGGCAGTGATGTGAATGTGATTCGGTTCCGTTAACTTGATGGTCCTTTTAGGTCTCCTTTAATCAAGTTTAAGTCTAGCTCTTTCTTCAAGGGGCAAAAGTGGCAGTTATGGCTTGCCCCTTCCCCACCAGGTTACTGACCAAATCTGGTGTATATCAGAAGTAACAGAATGGTGAGTATTGATCGAAGGAGAATGAAGGAAATTTCAATTTCCCTTCCTCCGAGATCTAACAATACTCACCATTCTATTACGGACACAGCCTCCCAGCCCCACGGAGGCAAACCATGGGTTTCTCTTGTTTGGTGGCTATGCAAACAATATGAGCTTCATGGTAGACGGGTACTCGGCCGTTGGGAGCCGAGTACCCGGTTCCAGAAGTCGGTAAAGCTTACTAAGTCTATAGTCTTAGAGCCAGCTGTCAGGGCCATCTGTATATCAGAAGTAATAGAATGATGAGTATTGTTAGATCTCGGAGAAAGGGAAATTGAAGTTTCCCTCAGTCCTAGTTAATTAAAGTGTCCATAAAGTACCAAACAGTCCTAAATTTAGCTAGGATATGTATCTTTTATGAATAGATGAGCACTTTAAGGAACGGACATGGGATGATAGTGTAGGAATGTAAGTGTTTCCACAGAAATAGCCTGACTTCTTTCAGTCCACTCAGGGACTAGGTAAAATATTTTTTTAGCATTTGTAGTTCTATTTGCTTTCTCACAAATGTCATGTGTCCTTTAGAAATCTGATCTTAACGCCTCTGTTGTGAACTTAACCATTTAATGATCAAACTGGCCAAAATAACCTCTGCAGTGGTCATGGGGAATGTCCATTTGCGGGACAAGAGAAGACAATTTTTGAAAATTTACCACTGGAATGACTGACTGTAATCGAGCGAGTTATTCCCGTGGTAACTTTTCAAAAATAGTCTTCACTTGTCCCGTAAATGAACCTTGACTAAGCAAAGGTTTGTAGGTTCTTGACCATTAACAGTTTAACCGCCAATCCAATCTTGAGAAATATCAATTGGCATGTCAACAGAAAGCTAATTTTATTTAATTTCCAGTAGTAAATTTCTTCTTCTCGTGGCCTGCAAATGGACGAGCAAAAATCCAATTTTCTTTCAAGATATTTCGCCATCAAAGGGTTAATTGTCCTAGGTAGCATTTGTCGCGCGTTTAGACACTGTTGAGACAAGAGGGGTTAATTCCCAAATTTCATTAGCAATTTAACCCATCTTGTGTCAACTTAACCCTTTCATGGTAAAACTGGGCTAAAACGCAGTGGTCGTAGGATTGACTTACTCGATCAACCCAGTGGTAAATTCTCTCCCCGTGCAAATAGAGACTGGCTACGCTGCAATTTTCTTTGTCATTACTCCTTTGATGGTCGAGCCAGCCAAAGCTGCCTCTGCTGTAGTCATGATAACTATCCATTTGCAGGCTAACAGAAAGCTATTTTTGTAAATTTACAAAAAAACATAGTCTTGTAATTTTCATGAAATATCTTAACCATTAAAGGGTTAATTGATTTAAGTATCCCGTTGAACACTTTGAGGTGTTGTTGACGCAAGAGGGGTTAGAAACTGGAATCCTAATATTCTACCCACATGTAGTTTAGCCAAGAGAAAGGACAACCCTGCAAAGATATAGAAAGCTATAAGTATGTCCGCAAAATGGGTGATGATCATTGTTAAGCTTGAAAGAGAATGGTGCCAAGACGGCTTGCAAATGATCCGATGATCACGATCCCTAGACTTAGACCTATTAGTAGGCTATACGCCGTGTTCTCACTAGAGACTTAATCAGGCATAACGTCATACTTCAGTAATGCGTTATTCCGGATTAAGTCTCTGGCGAAAACACGGCCTTAGGAATTCTTAACATCTATCAGTTGCATAGATTAGTATTGCGGTCGGGAATACGCTTTATGGTCACTCGAGTTCATCGGAACATGCATTCAGAAATAATCATGTCACCACAGTGCATTAATGTAGAAAGTAAAAATCTATGCTAAATTAAATACAAATGTGAATGGGAAAAGATGTAAGCAAGCACATATTCTGTCTTACACTTCCGAAATTTGAGCAATTTAACGTTATATCGTTCTGGCTTCATTCAGACCGGCTTGCAATGACAGTTGCCGTATTGAAGTTATGCTCCTTATCAGCCAATTGACCGTTCCAGATTTAGCTACGCCCCGTCCATCTCTAGCTAAGCTCCACTCACATATCTCTCGTGTTGGGATCGATCGATCCCTGAACTCCATATTAAACAGGTAAGCCGTTAAATATATTGAAACTAATTTGACTGGGTGCTGTTGCTGCCTAGCGCGCAGTCAAATTAGTTTTATAATATTCAACAGAATGTTTATTAAATAACAAAGACATACAATTCGTACAACGTATCGGAATATTAAGCGTTAAAAACTGACTATGGTTATGACGTCATAGCGCACGTCACTTAGTCGAGTGCGATGTCATATGACGTCATGTGATGGATGTATAAACTTGCAAAGGTCCATTCTACACTACCCCATCCAATGAACCTACAATACAGCTCAGAAATAACATAAAATATTTCCAAAACAAAATAAAACGCACTGTTGGATAATTTGAACATGATTGGATTAGATTGAGAGGCAGCAATGTTTTCCAACCCAATTATGTTCAAAATATTCAACAGAAAATTTCTTACTAACAAACATGTTTATGGGGTTTTTTCAACATTTTATCTTATGAACTGTACTGTATATAAATAGGTTCTTTGATGAAAACTAATATGGATGTATCGATCGATACAGTTGTATTAATTCAGTCCACGGACGCCATTAGTAGAGCGGACGCCATCGAAACCACAGTACTGGATAACCAGCACAGCTGAATAAATAAAAAGGCCTCAATTTTTCTAGAAAAGTCATATATATTCAACTGCGGGAACCAGCTCAATAACCGCTAATGTCCCTTCATTAACGCGAAACTAATCTCATCTCAAATGTTGTATTGTACTGATAAATTATGGTTTATAGATTCCATATCATTCATATCCTGTCACATTCTCGTTTCTGTATCACAATTACCTGATTTGTAATATGAACAGTGGACGCCACCATTTTGTTTCCTCAAACGATGATGACGTGTAAGTGCCAATGCATTACATGCTTTATTATGTAATACTCATCTCGTTGAATATTTTGAAACTAATTTGACTAGAAGTTGTCCAATTAGTTTCAAAAGATTCAACAGCGCACATGTGCGATTGCGTTTATGCCACATAACAGGCATCATAGGCTGTAGAATTGTATCAACATTCACTAATAATTATAAAGCCTGAATATATTTCGTTGTCGACACGATAAAAATCTAAAATGTCAGGAATGGATTATGGGTGGCGAATTCTATCGCATGAATGGTTAATATAGGATAAGGTGAGTTTTCCTCGATTTGTCTCAAATAGTATCACAACGAAGGAACTTTCAGTGCAAGAGAATTTCAGGACGTTAGTCGAGATCCGGATAAGAGAACCCGGATCTGGATCACAATAAATCCTGGATGTGTGGGTATATATCTCGGAAGCTACTGGTCCGATTTGGCTCAAACTTTCACGCCAAAGTTTCAGCGAAATATGAAAGAATACGAAAATTTCGAAAGAAATCCCGAATCCGCAGCTACCGAGATTCTATCGAGCTTGTTTTCCCGACATATTGCATGCGCACGTGCGTCCGTGCGTGAGTGTGTATCAGATTAATTTTGAATCTATGGAAGCTGCTGATCCAATCTGACTCAAACTTTAGCACAATAAAGCACGTGCCTGTGCTCTAGGATTCCACAACTTTCAACACGATTTAAAAAGCTGGATAATCTCAAAACCTGAAACATCCTTTAAAAAATTCCTATGTGACAATAACTGGAGGGTGAGGGGCTATCATTTCAGATTACACATCAGCCCATTCCACATACATAAGCCCACGCGAAGAAAGTATATGCCTGTTTTATTGTAAGCTAATATAAATGCAGGATCGTGCGTCGATCGATGCAATTGTATTAATTCGCGGTACGTGTCGCTAGTAGAGCGGGCACCACTCAAACGACAGTACCCGATAATCAGTGTCCTCATTAAATAAAAAGGTCTCAATTCTTGCTAGAAGAGTCGCCTATATTTGCCCGATATACTATACTTGAAATGCGCACCTCGCCGGTCATGCATCTAACCCTTTAAATTGTTTGGTGGTGATAAACCTTTGCACGAGAAATCTTGTGTCACTTGAGTGGTTGTCCCACCAACTGTCAGCAAACGTCTACTGGGTACTCCTGGACTAATTGAGTATTCCAATTTTTCAGTCACTCATATGACGTCATGATCAATTACGTCATGAATGACGTAGCTAAGTTTGGAACGAACGCTTAATTGATGACGGACTAAGCGTTGCTGAACGAATTGTATGTCTTTCCTATTTAATAAACACACTTTTGAATATTTTGAAACCCATTTGAGTGGGCGGTGTTACTGCCATTGGCAGGAACAACGCCCAGTCAAATTAGTTTCAAAATATTCAACAGCTTACCTGTATAGTTATCTGGAAATTAATAGTCAGGGAGCTCAATGATCGGTTGATCGCTATACGGGTGAAATGTGGGTAGATCTTAGCTAAAAATGGGTGAGTCATAACTAGAACTGGAATCCTCCATTCTTAAGCAGACATATTGAAAGAGGGATCCATTTCAACTATGCCCCGCCGATTTCTAGCTAAACTTCGCCCACATTTTTGCACGTGTTGGGATAGATGTATACACATTAAAACATGAATTCTCAGAATCCAATTTTCAAGATAAATACAGAGGTAAGATGTTGAATATTTTGACACTAATTTGACTGGGTGCTGTTGCTACATATGGCAGAAACATCGCCCAGTCAAATTAGTTTCAAAATATTCAACAGAACGTTTACAAAATAATAAATCCATCAAAGGCATACAATTCGTACATTTGAATTCAATGTTCACGACAGAGAAAGATACGGTACGTCATTCATTATGCATTTTGAATGTGACGGTATATACTTGAGCGACAGCTCGGACCCTTCCAATCGCATGAGAACCAATGATTAAAAACCAGAAATACGACCTGCTCACACGTCTAATTAACCCTTTAACACTCATATCAGCCAAAAACGGTATCTATAGTTATCGAGCCAGTCATTCCAGTAGTAGATTTTCAAAAAATAGTCTTCTCTTGATCTGCAAATGGACATTTTTTATGGGAAAATTAATTTTTTTTAAACAAATTCGAGGGTTAAGTGTTAATCTGTATGAGCCGTTCTTCAGCCAATTTAGTTAAAACTAATAAAAACTTTGACCTTTTGACTTTCTCCAGTTCTCGGACCGCGAATTTTAATGCGATACAGTTTTGCTCGCTTCCATGAGAGTTTATCCCCGGCAATAATCGACCACAGTGCCTACTGCAGGGTTTGTTTTCTGCGCCAGATTCATACGGTACAACCTGATTAAAAACAAGTACACATATCGATGCAAGGCATCAATGGTAAATAGCGTGGCCGGAGATTATTATAATTCAAGTTGAGCTTCAGATTAATTTTTATATATAATATACAATTTGCAGTAGCACAACTGGTTGTCCAACAAAGACAGTGACTATATCTAGAACTTGGATCCCTACATAGAACAAAAAATAAATTATACATGTAGAACTGGCACAGTCAGTATATAATATAGGAAGATATGGGCTTCAAGTGAAAATCAAAGTACTATAAAGATATAGCCATTAGACATGTGATAAATTGACAACATATTTGCAGGACAGAGAAAAATTGGTTTATCTCGTTATATTAGCATTCAATAGTACATAGGTTCTTATTATCATTTACAGTTTCTTACCTGTCCGATGTAGTGCTGATGGTGGTTGCGATTGTAATAATGATAGTTTCTTGGTAGTGTCATATCTTTAAGATGGTTGTAATGGCATCAACCTTGGATAGGATTATCTATGGGCTATAGGAAGAAGCAGATTATATTTTGGTGCAGTCCATCCATCTTGTTGACCATATGCGTAAATTCTGGGGTGTTTCTTTGATAATTCAGATTCTATCCAGAGCTACATTATAGGATATATAGAAATATGTTCACATTATTGCAAGAAATATTTGATGATAGAATCGTGCAATATCTAGTGAGTTCTAGATGGTATTATGTTCGAAAGCCTGGTTATAAACCGAGTACAGAGATTCTGATACTGAATATGTAGTAAATTATTAGCGTTTGAAAAATGTAAGTTGCGACTAAATTGCGTATTTCGAAATTACTCCATAGTAGATTTTTTTTAAACCATACTTTATTAGCGCATTCATATATATATATATATATATATATATATATATATATATATATGTAAACATATGTGTGAAATTCTGGAGCCGAACCTATTATAAACGATATGCCAGGACATATCGACATCTATCCGATTGTGGCTCATGTGAACCAACTATCCTTCAATGGGGACATATTGCAAATAAGTAACTACATGGACATACTTGGTAATTATGATATTATTTGATGCAGAATCGTGCAATATTTCGTACAGCACTAGTACATAATAATACATATTGAGTTCTGCATAGCTGGATGTTCGAAAACTGGTTACAAACAGAGTACATAGATATTGGTACATAAATTATTGCCATCTGACAACTTTTAGTTGCTACTAAGTTGCGTATTATAAGGTGGAATTTTTTAAACTCAATATTTTATTAGTGTATTTATATATCTATCTGACATTTCGGGGCCAACACGTATTACAGACAGTAGGCTACCGAAAACCATGGATCTGCCAAAACTTGTGCACATTTGTGCCATGGAATTGTGTACTACGAAATTACTTCATGGTAGACAATTTTAAGCTTGATACTTCATTAGCGTATTCATATACCGATCTGACCATATGAATGAATTTCAAACCAAATATGGGCCTAACTTATTGCAGACAGTATGGTACTGAAAATCACTGATCTGCCAAAATCTAAGCCAATTTTAAGTATGGAATTGTGGACTATGGAATTATTTCATTGTAGAATTTGTTTTAACTATGAATATAGCTAGCAATGAAATAATATCATATTGTTTACAGCTGAAAGTAATTTAGGCTAAATTATACTTTTTAAACTCAAGTTTATGTGGGTGAAAATCTGAGGCCGAGCATAACCTACAGACAATAGGGCAGTGAAGACTGTGAACTGGCAAAAATTTCAGCCAATTTTCGGTAAGAAATCGCGTACAACAAATTAAATTACTTCATGGTAAACATTTTAAACTCAATTCTTCATTAGCATATTCAGATACCTATCTAACCATATGGGTGGAATTCTTTGGGCCGAACACATTGCAGGCATTACTAACTTGGCACATACATAGATAATCTGGAACGAGGTTACTTTTCATATCACTATTATGGACCAAGTTGAAAATTATTAATTTGCATGAGCTTTAGCGAGTGCAAAATTGATCATTTTCAACGAGCTTCATAATAGTGATATGAAAAGTGACCGAGTTTGAGATTTTATTTATCATATAAACTGTAATTTTGTAATATTTGCCACTAGTTGCTGATGTGACTTTTATCTGATTTCTCATTGTTGATTTTCATGAAATCGATACCGCCACTGTGACACACCACTACTAGATAACAGATACTGAATGCGCAGCAAAATATAGTGACAAACGCAAAATCTGGTGATGTCAGCCGTAAACTACACTTTTCTTCTAAGACTATCGCAGAGCCACGGCCATCAATCGTTACTTCGCTGCCGACTGATAAACTGTCAAACGATGACATTTTGCGATGACATTTCATGAATGACAAATCGTAGTAAACAAATCATAGTAAAACAGTACCACATAGTAATCCCTACGCATCACACTCACATCAATCGATGATTTAATTGGTCAATTTAAATGGGTTGTGCACCCAACAGCCAATGAAAATGCTCCGTTGAATATGGCACATGTGCTCATATCGAAAAATATTGAATGAGCTGGAACGTTTGTTTATATGATAAATACCTTTTCTCTTGATATATGTATCTAACCACCGCTACAATGTTATTAACAACCGTTTTGACTGGAAATTCAGAACATCAGTTGTCTATACATAGTGATAAATAATTGAATACATGGATCTTTTCCCAGTGAAGAATTAAGGACAATAAATTACTAATGAAAATCACACTTACATTATTTTTAGCGAATTTTGTCTAATTTTTCACGGTCGACAATATTATTATACATGTTTTACTGTTAAAATTGACCACACATATAGTGACTAGTAAAATGTGTCAATGACATTAAAATCTATCCCCCCCCCCCCCCCGATGCTCTACACCGAGACATAACAATGGAAATGTATACACTAACTCGAATGTTCAACCTAGTGTTTTATGATATAATACATAAGGGGAAAATGAAACAGACACAGTACCTGGTATTGTCATTATAATATATTAAACCTTTACTGTCTAAATTTGGTGAAGAATGTTAAAATATTTAGACATTGAATGTCCATTTGCTGAATTACCACTGGAATCTGGAATGACTGTCTCGAGAGTCATTCCAGTGATAAATTATCAAAAATTGCCCCCTCATAGCATACAATTTGACATTGCTCAAGATCACTGTAGGGGCCGGTTTGGCCAGCTATGCCATGAGGCGGTTAAAATACAATAAGAGATGATGAGAGGCTTATATTCATAGCCGTCGTCTTTGTGATTTATATGCTTTCACCCGTGACTTCCCAGAATCCCATTTCCAAGGTAACGATAGAGGTGAGCTGTGGACCATTTTAAAACTAATTTGACTAGATGCTGTCGGTGCTTATAGCAGCAGCACAGTCAAATCAGTTTCAAAATATTCAATGGAATGTTTATTAAATAGTAAAGACATACAATTCGCACAGCTTACGGAGTTTTCAACGTTCCTGATAGCCATAGCCACGCCATTCATTAAATATTTTGACTGTGACGTCAGCCTACATGTGACATAATTGATTATGATGTCAACACTTGAGTGAAAGTTTGGATAACTTATACCCTCTTTCCATAAGAGAATCGGTACATTGACATTGGGTCTTCATGCGTCCGGCAGGGTAAAGCTAACTATCTGAATGCTCTTGCTAAAATATGTGGGTACTTATTACAAGTGGTCCACACACATTACTAAGTCGTATTGGCTGTTTAATGATCAAATTTGTTCATGACAATTTCAAAGGGGGGATCCATTTCTAGCTAGGCTCTGTCCGTTCTTTCGGCCTGTTGGAATCAATTTATATACTTGCATTCACGACTTCCCAATCCCAATTTAAAGGTAACTATACAGGTAAGGTGTTGAATATCCGGAAACTAATTTGACCGGGTGCTTTTGCTGAATATGGCCGTAACAGTGCCCAGTTAAATTAATTTCAAAATATTCAACAGAATGTTGATTAAAAAGTAAAAACATAAAATTTGTACACTTGACGGACTATTCAATAGTCACGATGGAGCTAGAGACGGCATTCACTAAGCAGTTTGACTATGATGCCTGCGAAACTTTTATAGGATGCAATTGATAATGGTAAAGACATACAACGCCCAAGAAAATTAGTTTCAAATTTTCAACAGAATGTTGATTAAATAGTAAGGTCATACAATTCGTACAATGCCCAATCAAATTAGTATGTCCACATGTTGGATTTGTCAATAAAGATGGTTTGCTTGCTTGTTTGCTTGCTTGCTTGGATGGTAGGTAGGTATATGTAGGTATACATAGTTTTTTAATGCACTGGCAATGCGATGACTTCAATTTCTGTGCTAACCCCGCCTACAGAGTGCACCTGTTAGTTTACTTTGTTGGGGATCGAACCGTCATCCTGCAATTCCACATAGCAACAGCAACCTAGACATCTTTCCACTGGACCACCGCACCAAGACAAGAATCTTAGTTTAGCAAACCAGCTTTCACATGTTGGATATACTGATACACTGGCGAATACACCTTTCCCACGTTGACATCAATATGCCGGGATTCCCCTAAATCAGCGCTCAGAGCAAAACTGATGGCTGGTACCGCTGCTCACATGCCACTGACCCGCGTTGAGTTACTTTTGCACTAAAATACACTGCAATTTAAACCATAGTATGATAAACTAAAATCATTATATTATTTAAATCATATATCATTGTAAAGCGCATTCAATTGCCGAAACATTAATGCATTATTCTATATATTTTGTAACATTTTCCTTGTGTAATTTGCGTATATAAAACACACCATTCGACTTAGATTCATTAAATCAAGTGGACAATAGGGGATATTTTAAAATTGCAATCAACTGTATTAAATTTTATTAAACTATAAAAACTAATACAGAAATGTATAGAAAATTGGTTTCGCTTTCCAATGATGTATGACTTCAAAAATATTATGAACATAGTGTTTCATATGCACTGCCTAAAGTGCACTGTATCTGATTCCCATATTAAAGTAATGCTGTTTGCGCATCAGCTATCGCGGTAACCAGCCAGAAGTGGTATGCGCGATGCATTCTGGGTAGGTATTTTCCAAATATTATGCTAATGTGGGACAGGTCTATTCATATGAGACTATCCTTTGGATGCACACCGTATGGTGTATGCTATGCCCTCACCCTGTCTCCATAGCGAGACTGGTAGTAGTTGATTGATTGATTGATTGATTGATTGATTGATTGGTTGATTGATTGATTGATTGATTGATTGATTGATTGATTGATTACATCCCTGGGATTAAATCGTAAAAACATAAAATTCGTACACTTGATGGACTATTCAATGTTCCTGATGAGGCTATTTACATCATTCATCACGTATTTTGATTGTGATGTCATCCTACATATGACGTAAACAATTATACTCAATATGGGAATGTAGTGGGAGGGCGTGGATCGTGCAATAGGACGATGAGGCCACCAGCGCTAGGCACAACTAGCCCCAATACTGAGGGTATGCGTTTAATGTGCATGAGAGATCTAGACACTATATCCTAAATCTACGATTCCAATCTAAATTGAGGCGAGCTAGCTCGCTCTCGTTAATAAATATATCTGGCGAGAACGTGAATGACCACAATCCCTTACGCAAAATGGCAGTGCCTATAGGCAATGGACCTTTCCAGTTTTAGTTATGCCCTGCTCACCTCTAGCTAAGCTCCACCCACACCTCGCAGTGTTGGGATCGATCGATCCCTGTGAATGCCCTGACGATCAATTTCCTGAAATCTATCCAGGTAAGCCATTGAATATTTTGTAACTAATTTGACTGGGTGCTGTTGCTGCCTATGGCAGCAACAGCGCCCAGTCAAATTTGTTTGAAAAATATTCAACAGAATATGTATTAAATAGTAGACATGCAATTGTTACAACAATTCATACATAGTCTGTCTTCAATGGAGCTTTCCAATATTCACCTTCGATTATATGACGTCATGTCATATGACATCATAGCCAACTAAGTGACATGCATCCTGACATCATCATTATAACGTCATAGATGATTCTATTTGGCCCGTCTCTAACTCTTAATCGGCCAACACATTGTAAAAATTGTATGTCTGCTATTTAATAAACATTCTGTTTAATATTTTGAAACTGATTTGACAAATTTGTCAAATTTGATTCAAAATATTTAACAGCTTACCTGTATAGTTTTCTGGACCTTGATAGTCAGGTATTTCAGGGATCGATCGATCCCAACACGAGCGAGGTGTGGGTGGAGCGTAGCTAGAGGTGGGCGGGGCCTAGCTGAAACTCGAAAGGTCCACTATGCGTTCGTGTCATACTTCTCTTAAGTCATTCATGACGTCATTGATTATAATGGAATTCTACGTCATGTAGTTGATTACGACGTCATGTGATGGATTCTAGACACAACCAAGTGAATGTGTAGCGCTGAGCGGGCGCGGAAAGAGATGATAGGTCTACACGCACATCCGTCGTAGTCGTCATGATTTATATACATACTTTGAACCATGGCTTCCCAGAATCCCCTTTTCACGGTAACTATGGAGGTGAGCTGTTGAATATTTTGGAACTAATTTGACTGGGTGCTGCTGCTTATTAAATAGTAAAGCTCTTCAATTCGTACAGCTGAAGGATTTTTCAATGTTCCTGTTGGACATAGCTACGCCAGTCATTACGTATTTTGACTGTGACGTCAACCTATCTGGGACCTAATTGATTATAACGGCAAGGCTCTACAATATCTGACCTTGTTAAAATATGTGCCCAATTATTACACGTGATTCGACTGCTTGGGCTATGTTATACAGCTCATAAATAAGATAATATACTTACAAAACATAAACAGAAATCCTGTCTTGTTTTACAAACATGTTGACTTATTCTTTAGATATTCTGTACCATCGAGTCGGCGGTTTTACAGTACAGCTCATACATGTAAATAAGTCTCTATATTTGAAAAGAAAAACAGAAATTCTACCTTGTTTTGAAAACGTTTTAATTTATTTTTGCGGTTTTCTATACCAAAAGGCGTCAGGTTTCGCGGAAACTGGGAGATAAAAAAAACAAAACTAGCTTAAACTATTATCTTGCTGTTTCACGGTCAGTACAAGAAAGATGTGTGTAGATTATGTAAACAATAATGCTGAAAGTTGTCTACATGTGTGCAACAACGGTTCACGACAGCAATTTCCAAAATGAATAGAAGTTATCATATAGTTATCATATGTACATATATTTTTGGAATTTCAGCGATCTATGCGTTAGGTTTTAACACGTTTTAACGCATTTCTTTAATTCCTACCGCCTCGCCGTATTACCGTATTTCCCCTATTTATTTTTACCGTAGTTTTGTAGTTCCGTATTTTGCGTGCTATTTAAGCAGAATTTCTATTCCAATTAATAAAAAAAGAATTTACTGACTTTTGGAGGCTATATACATAGCTGATCGGCTGCGTCAGATGTCAGCCTTCAGTGAAGATCCAGCGGTCGAGACATCTATCCCATCCCCCACCCCATGGTAAGCGTATGCGTATGAGCGATCTAGCCAATATATATATATATATATATATATATATATATATATATATATATATATATATATATATATATATATATATATATATATATATATATATATATATATATATATATATATATATATCCTAGATCTATGGTTCCAATCTAAAAATAGAGGCGCACTCTATCTATCTCTCTGGTTAGCTGTTGGAGACCACAATAACTTGCGCAAAATGGCCTCGGTAATACATGAGGAGGATACTCTATTAGTAACTCTTAGCACCATTACATAGCCACATTTTCTATTCCCTGCCCTGCTGGTTTTAGTAGGGCGGCCCACCCTTAAATTTTGAAACCGCTATTCCCCCCATTACTCATGAACGGATCTCGATAAAACTTGGGCGGGATGTGTTATTGGTAACGCTTGACGTCATTTTGGAGCCGGATTATCGCTACACTGCACTGCTGGATTTTAATAGGGTGGGGTGCACTCTTAAATGTTAAAATCGCTCCGCCTCTGTTATTAATGAACGGATCTTGATCAAACTTCAGAGGGATATTCTATGTGCAAGTCTTAAACTTATTATAGAGTCCAGCCTAGACTATGTTGAAAGTAATGAAGAAAATAATAGTAATAACAATGGTCTTGAGTTATACCACAAAACCCTTCAAAGCGTGTCATAGATGCAATCACACCGCAATTTGTGGATCCTGTGCAAAGACCACCAATTACAGATAAAATAAAATGTGACTTGGTTGAACAAGGACCAAAGCAATTTACCGATACTTCATTTCCAATGACAGAAATAGGTAGACACTGTAATCTAGAATGGCTCTGTAAGAATATTCCTAATGGAGAAACAGTCCATAGAAGGTGGTTGTTGTGTAGCACCGCACACATTCAGTTTGCCAGGACCAGCCACTTGGTTCTGAGACTGAAAGCATGTTAGCACAAGAATTCCAAGTGACAACACAGGCAGAGCTATTTTATGTGGAATGACTTAGAACAAGGTTAGCAGTATAGGAAAACTATCGATGACAAAATTTAAAAAGCCATATTTATGGAAACAGAAAGATGATTCCAAATATAAAGTTTGTGATGGATGCTATCATGTTTAGTGCTAAAATGATCCAGGCTTTAGAGCTCCATAGGACATCATAGCAAATCCTATATGTGGAATACTCCTTTGCAGTTAATTGTAATCAGCCAGTATCATCCTCTTCGTGATATTGCGGACATCAAAAGAAAACAGATCATGGTTTAGCTACAAAGATTGGAGAAAAACTGACAAACGATAGGTTAAGAGTAGTAGATTGTAGAGGACAATGGTAGAACAATGGCGCCAATGTGGCGGACCGTGACAATGGCGTGCAAGTGCACATTTGTCGACTTAATGAAATAGCTACATATGTTCCATGTGCGGCTCATAGGGCCATGCTGTTGATGTGCTACCCATCTTGATAGCGTTCTTTGAGGCGCTACAAAAATCCTTTTTCCATATTTTGTGCTAAAATTGTCGGATGTCTGGAAAACCCTCTCAAGCAAATTGTTGTTGTATTTCTTTAACTGGTATACGCGTGGAACAACATACTTACACACATTGATCGAGTCAATATTATCTTGTAAAATAAATACCTGTCCGTCATACAATAAATGCGTAAGCAGTATAATTGAACCACTAGAGCAACTTGGCATTGACCCATGTTTCACTGAAAAAAGGAGTCGAACGATTAAGTATATGTTCTTAAAATGGCTATAAATGAAGGGCATTTAATTACTCCTAAAAAGAATTGTATTGTAGCACAACTTCAGTGGCTGTTTGAACACATGTGAGTAGTACATAATCTATATTTTCTTTTCTGATCGGGAAAGCTCTAGTATCTCTATGGGACATGAATGTGGAACACATAAAGAAATGAGAGCAGGTCTATGTTTGAAATACGCCACAAATTTTGACGCTGCCAAGTTTTCAACTGAAATTTGAAGTTTTAATACCAAACTGTTTCCGTTGCTGCGAGATTTATCTCGACCTTCTCCTCTAAAGCTCTTAACACCTAATACATTATAACTCCTTGAAGACGCATATCGCAAGATCAACATTACACTCCAACATTTCTAGAAATAAAATTCAAATGAATTGACACGTATTTGAAGCTTCGTATTATGCGATTTCCTTCTGGAAACGCCCTCCAAGAGCATTTATATTTCAAATTTTCAGGTGAGGTCCCTCAGCCACCCCCCCCCCCCTCTCATCACAGCTAGGTAGTTTTACTGCAGAGGTGGGGCGGCAAATTTGCAGCTCCCCCAGGGCGCCATTAGACCTTACTACGGCCCTGCGGATCTGAATACAACTTGAGAGCAATATTCTAGTGTGTATATAACTCTTGACATCACTACGAAGCCAGATTTCCGATTTCCGATTTCCGATTTACTGCCCTGCTGGGTTTTAGAACGGTGGCCCGCCCATAAATGTCAATACCGCTACTCCTCCCTTATCGATGAACGGATATTGATATAACTTGAGAATTATACTCTATTTGTCATTCTCAACATCAGTACGACGCCCAATTTTCGATTCAGTCACACGCTCGGTTTTAGAAGGGTGGCCCACCCTTAAATCTTAAGATCAATACTTCTCTATTATTGATGAGCTGGTCATGAATGATACAACTTGAGGGGATATTTTAGCACTATATAATTATTTACCTGTCTCGGAGCCGATTTTTGATTCGCCTCATCATACATACAGTTTAGATGGGTACCCAGCCTTAAATTGTAAAATCTATAGAAGTTGTGGAACGTTCCGAATCTTAGCTCGTATGCAGTGGCGGATTAAGGTTGTGCGAGGCGCTAGGCACAAGACCATGCGGGGAGGGGGGCCTCCCCCGGAAATTTTTTAATCTAGACGCTCTGTGGTGCAATCTGACGTATATTTGGCATCATTTTAGTTAATTATTATAGGATTTATAGCAGACAAAATGGAGTTTTTAACACATTAACTGCCGAGATTTTTGCAGACAACATTTCCCATACGCCATATCTCCGACCATGTTAAATATTTTTAAAACAATTTGGCTGAAAGTTGCTGGTTCCCGAGCCACCAACAGCTTTCAGTCAAATTATTTCCAAAATATTCAATAGAATATGTAATGTTTCGAACATAATAATTAATTTCGGTTTTCATAGATTTTATTTTAGGAAAATTTTAATTTATTTCTTAGCTACGTGACTTCGATCGTAGCCTTAGAGACAGGTGTGGCTTGGGGCTTAGCCACGAGCACGTGGAATGGTACATACTTCAGCCAATATATTCACCTCTGACTGAGTCAACAATCATATAGCGACACCCTGACTAACAATTTCTGCCGCGGGTTTTAAAAATATTAA
Source organism: Chaetoderma sp. LZ-2023a (assembly GCA_034401795.1). Lineage (NCBI taxonomy): Eukaryota > Metazoa > Mollusca > Caudofoveata > Chaetodermatida > Chaetodermatidae > Chaetoderma > Chaetoderma sp. LZ-2023a. Next base: position 57,977,172 of record CM067366.1, on the reverse strand, counting down.
CCCTTTCATGGCAAAACCGGTCAAACGACCTCTGCGGTGGTCTTAGACAATGTCCATTTGCCGGCCAAGAGAAGACTATTTTTGAAAGTTTATCACTGAAATGACTGGCTCGATAATCGAGCCAGTCATTTCAGTGGTATATTTTGCCTGCAAATGGGCATTCAATGAGCAAATATTCTTTTATGTTCTTGTTCAAATTTAAGCATGAAAGGGTTTTATTCCAGGGTGTGTGATGGGAAATACTTCTTGTAGGTAAACATCGATTTTTCTTTTCGTTACATCTGATCACCCTACCAATTTCAATGTTTATACAGATGGTAAACCACGTATCGGCGAAGTCAAAAGTTGCCTATAAAAGACTTGCCCGTCCAACCATGGGCATCGTTCCAGAAGGAGCCGCGCCAATTCTGCAAAAGCTTCAGCCATCTCTGAAAGGTAAGTCCAGTTCTGAGTTGATTTTCTTGCGCTTTATCATATAAAGGCGCGGCTTCATCGAGAAAGCGTCATTGCCTATCGTTTTGATATTTAACTTGCTGCTACAGTAAAGCTAAGAAAGAATGGAAAGTATTTCCAAAAGAAAATAAAACGTAGGCCTACCGCTCAATAGTTTGAACATAAGTGGATTGGAAAATATCGATGCCTAATGTTCAGAATATTCAACAGAAGATTTCTCACATCGTGTTTAATATTTACTAACCAAGAAGTTTCTGGGGGTGGAGTGGGGGTTGTTTGAAATTTTGATTTATACAAATCGGACCTCTTCGAATGGACCTTTCCATTTTTAGCAATGCCCCGCCCATCTCTAGCTAAACTCCACCCACACCTCGCTCGTGTTGGGATCGATCGATCTGTAAACTTCCTAACTATCAATTTCCAAAAAACTATACAAGTAAGCTTTTGAATATTTTGAAACTAATTTGACTGGCAGCAACAGCGCCCAGTCAAATTAGTTTCAAAATATTGAACAGCATGTTTATTAAATAGTAGAGAAAAACAATACGTACAACATATCGGACTATTAAGCGTTAAACATGGGTCTAAAATAACCACTGCATATTTTTAATGCATTTTAGTTTTTCTTACAGTTACGTTTACTTTTTTACACTACTGCTTAGAAATAACTTAGAACGTACTGGTAGGCCCTATCGGTGTATATGTCAACAGCATGTGAACATTAAGCAGCAACAGCACCCAGTCAAATCAGTTTCAAAATATTCAACAGCTTACCTGTGTAGTTTCCTGGAAATTGATAGTCAGGTTGTTCAGAGATCGATCGATCCCAACACGAGCGAGGTGTGGGTGGAGCTTAGCTAGAGATGGGCGGGGCATTGCTAAAACCGGAAAAGTCCATTATGTTCGAAATACTCACCTGAATATTTCTTACATGGTATTCAGCATTTACTAAATAACGTATTTCTGTTTTTTTGTTTTGGAAACATTGTGTGTTATTTGCGAGGGCCAGTTTGAGCTCTGCTACCGTGGACCTTTCCACTTTTAGCTATACCCCGCCCATCTCTATCTAAGCTCCACCCACGCCATGCTCCTGTTGGCATCGATCAATATCTGAACTCCCTGACTATCAATATCCTTATGCAGGTAAGCTGTTGAATATTTTGAAACTAATTCGACTATGGAAGCAACAGCACCCAGTCAAATTAATTTCAAAATATTCAACAGCATGTTTATTAAATAGCAAAGACATGTAATTCGTCCAACGAGTTCGACTATTAAGCGTTAAAGACGGACTATTTCGAATCATTCATGACGTCATGGTTATGACGTCAGCATACACGTCACTTAGTTGAATGTGACGTCATATGGTAGGTGGATAAACTGGAAATGTGAATTATTGTGTATATAATAGGACAAGAATCCGTACAATAGAATTTACAGTGACTTTTGTCAGTCTACGCGTGATATAGCCTACCAATAGGCCTAGAGCGATACGTTTCTAGTCATGGTCAGCTCATTTCTAGCTAATTAGCTTCGCCCACATTATTTTGCACACGCGCTGGAAGCGATTTATATACCTCCAACCCTGAATTACCAGAATCCAAATTTCAAGGCAACTATACAGGTAGTCTATTAAATATGTTGATACTAATTGGACTGAGGTGTATTGCTGCATATCGCAGCAATCGCTTCAGGTCAAATTAGTTTCAAACTGTTCAACCGAATATTTATTAAATTGATTTAATTGAAACGTCTCTTGAGATTGTACGTGAACTGTAACTTTCAACGTCAAAATAATTCCGCACTCAAACAATCGCGCCATCTTGTTCGGGACTACGGAAACATCATGCGACTACGTAAAGCTGGTATTCAATTCGTTCACAATCCGCATCCACACTCCGCATCCCCACACATGGGGCAGGCTATGGACTGCACGACCGGCGATTTTTCCTTCGCATGAACACGCCATTTGCCGCTTCTTCAGATGCCTGTCTACCAGATGATAAAGGGCATAGAGAATCATCTTCAGTAGATAGGTTGTTACACTTAACAACCGTGTTCATGACGAGTTGGACAGATTTTTCATCACTTTTTACCCGTGCCTAGCTATCGTCAACAGCTATAATGGTTTTGTCTTTCTGGTCGCAAGAAAAGACTGAAATTTGGCTAAGCTCTCCGAGTTAATAATAATTCCTATTTGATTGTTGCTGCAGAGTTCGTGCTGATATCGACTATCTCTCTGGCTGATTTGCAATCTGTGGTGACCCTTATTTCTGTCTCCAAAGATGTAATAAGCCAAGTTAATTCTTTTCAGGGGAAAAACGGTGAAAACACTTTTTGCTCAAAATATCTTTGTTAACAATTTTCTAACCCACCAAAATCGTAATTAACATGTCGTGAAACGATTCTCTTTAATATTGCACCAAACACATGGTATATTCAGATTAGTATATGTTGGGCAAAACGGTGGCTTCTTTGGAGTCTACCTTTGAACATTTTATGCGACTACTTCTAAATTCGAGATGGCGTATCTTGGATTTAGAAGTAGTCGCATACAATTTCCAACGGTACGCCCCTACATCACAAATATCGCATATCACGCAACTCATTTTGTACCGCTCAAAAATCTTCATCGAATCAAATCTAGAACACCCGCATATAATAATCTTATATGAAATATATATAGCTAGGATAATTCGTTCACTCTACTCTTTCCACTAGAAACGAACTAAAACGCAGAGAATTATTTACCTATGTAAATGGTATTAGGAAGTGTGTTTTAGTTGTGATTGGCAATGGGCCTTTCCAAGTTTATCCATTATGTTGAATATTTTGAAACTAATTTGACTGGACGCTGTTGATGCCATAGACATCAACAGCGTCCATTCAAATTAACTTCAAAATATTTACTAACTTACCTAGGGTAGTATAGTTTTCTGGAAACTGATATAGTCGTTGAGTTCAGAGATCGATCGATCCCAACACGGACGAGGTGTGGGTGGAGCTTGGACAGAGATGGGCGGGGCATATCTAAAACTGGAACCGTCCATTAACTAGTATACGTCGGTATCTTGATCGTTCAATCCGCCTGTCCTTCCGCCCGACATCCACCCGCCCACCGACCCACCCGCCTGTCGCCACCCACCAGTCTGTCTATCTGTTCATACGTCCGCCCGTCTATCAAACGGTTGCAAGTTGCTGGCAAAGCCGCCGAAGTCTCAACTCTAGCTTATCGCACCTATTTCGTAATTTATCATCTATTCTTCTGTTTGTTAACCTGTGTAAATTTATCAATTTAAAATTTATATAGTTTAACCACTCGCTGAAGAATTAAACGTGGTCTCTTCCGACAGGCGGTCTCTTAATAAAGGGTCAAATGTATTGTTTAATTCGATTTAGGAATTGAAGAAATTGGTCTTTATAGATATGTTGCTCTTAAAGTGTAGATCATGGCTGGCATTTTCTTTTGAAAACAGATATAGGGATGCTAGATTAACATGTTATCATGCACTTTTATTATTTTTAAAACGTGTATGCTAGAAGAACGTGATTTTAAATGTTGAAAACTATGCCTTTTGCTGCTTCCTAATATCACTCGGCAAGTTCCGTAAAACCGATGAAACGCACCACGTGACACGCGTCGTAACTGGAAGGAACGAGGGAAATCCCTCTAGTCGCTGACGTGTTATTTAGTCCGACTGGCAAGGAGAAAAGAGTTGCATTTAGATATATTTATGCAATTAATTTTGTCAAAATGACACAAAGATGCGTAGTACGATATCGAAACACACGTGAGTAATTTATCCTTTGATTAATTTCCATCAGATTAAACTTTGGCAATGTTTGCCGAGCGATAGTATTGTGATTTCGGGGGACTCGGTGGTAGGCATACGTGTTAAAAACACATGAATTTTCACATTCAACGATAGAAAAATGCGTCGTAGGCCTACTATTGATTCTGATATATAAAAAAAAGAATTGTGAATCGTCTTCTAAAATCCCGCTGTACATATTAGAATATATTTTCTAATATTAAACGTTTTTTAGCGACAGCTCAATCGCCAATACATCCCGCTAGCATTTAGCATTGCGCGAATCGAAGGTTCGTCGTATCTTCTTTCCAGCAACAAACGGGTAAATCGAGTCTACTAAACGATTCCTTCACAGGAATGCCCGAATCGCGATAATGATTGGATAAAACCCGCATTCTTTCAGCTCATACATATTAATGAGCAATAATAAACACGAACGAAGGAAACCCCTTTATCTGAAATAAACTTTCTCGAGGTTCTGTAAAAATGAAATCTGCCAAAATCATCGGCAGCAACACATTTATATCAAATTGCCATTAAAATATTATGTAGTTATTAAATGTCAATTTGTCAATGTGTTCAAACTGTTTGAACATTGATAAACTGGCATTTAGTAATTAAATGGGATAGTTGCTTACCAGTAGTGAATGGGTCAATAACTGACTTTTCATATACTTAAAACGTATGGATTTCTTTATAGATATCCCATTTCCCAAGTATGATTTGGCTTTTAAATTTTTGGAAATCATACACTATTTCCTTTTTAAAGATAATGGCCTATGCACAAAATTTAGCTGTTATGATAATAAGTTTGAATCTTGATGGCTAACACATCCGGGAAATGAGCTAAAACTGAGCCTATAGACGTATATAAGTTTAGGCTCCTTGAGTGAACACTGATAGAATTGTAAACCTGGCATAAATCATGAATGTTACCTTGAAAATATCGACATGATAAATATATCAAACAAACAAATAATTTAAAATCAAATTTAAGGGAGTGGCATGGTTCTCAACAATGGACTACTTAAACGAGCAATCTTCTTAACTCTTCTCTCATGCACCCAATAGTTGCCTACCTGTAGTGAACACTGATAATGAATGCACAATCAGATCGACTGAAAGGTTCGATTGAGCCAATAAAGAATCAACATGGCCACCAAACAGTAAATTATGATTCGTCCATGACAGCCATGATTTATCACTGATCAATTATTTCTTTTGACCAAACTTTAATCACCCTTAGTTATCGATGAAATATCAGGAGTTTCAGCCTGAACTGTAAGCACTTCCTGTGATGTCATTTGCAAGAACAAGATGGTCATCTGAAAATGAATCAGTTAAAATTCCAGGCACTCAATATGGGGTACTCCTGTCCGAATTTGGTTAAAACCGGGAATTGATTAACCCAATAATACTCACGCCGCCCAAAAAATTGCTTCTGCAGTAGATCTGAGAAATGTCCATTTTCAGACCAGGACTCCAGTAGAATACTATTTTGTAAATTTACAACTGGAATGACTGGCTAGTCATTCCAGAGATAAATTTTCAAAAATAATCTCGACCTGCAAATGGACATTTTCTATGAGAAAATTTATACTTATTTTGAAGAATTTGAGGGGTAAATGGTTAAGGATGAGACATCTGACCAATCAAATTTCTGAATAGATCTTCTGGAGCGTACCACCATAGGGTCCATCTAGTTAATTTGGTTAAAATCAACCAAGCGGCTGAGGAGATGCATTTTGACAATTTCCAGGAACTTTTTCATAGAATCCAAGATTTTCACCCCAAAACTGACTAATCAAAGTTCTGAAGCGTAGCACCATATGGTTCTTATAGCAAAATTGTGTTGAAATCCACCAAGGAGATGCATTTTGACAATTTCCAGTAAATCATTTATAAAATCTAGGATTTTCACCAATCAATTAGAATTCTGAAGAGATGTTCTGGAGCCTAACACCCAGGGGTAGATTTTAAGGATTTGTTCTACTAACCTAGACAGGATAGTTCACCATTGATTTTACTATCCCGCAGCAAACTTCACTAACCCAATGTTTGTAAACTCAAAGCTGATCACTTCTTTAATCCAATCACTGATACAGAGAAGCCGTTGAATATTCTGAAATTAGTTTGTCTGGAAAGCCGTTGCTGCCTTTGGTGGGTACTCAACATAATGACATTAGAAGAGGTTTTTGTATTTCCTCTTTTGAGAGCAACTAACCAAGACAGGTTAGTGCAGGTGCAGTTTTATTAGCCCATATGAAATTATACTATCCTCGGGTTAACAGGTTAGTCTTATAATCGAGCCCTGCTAACACGATAAGATTCTCCCAGACAAATTTGCCTGAAAATGGTCATAGAAGATGCGATTTGACAGACAGCTGAGTCACGACCACCATGGCATAAGCTCACTTTGTCAGCATTTATCTCATAATTGGCCATACCTGTCATGATTTTTTACATGCCTCGCCAGACGCAAGGGTTAGCTAGGGTTAATATGAAAATGGAGTGCTTCGACTTCTTTTGGGTAAAAATCACAATGCAACAGCTTTCAGCAACAATTTCTTCAAATTGGACACGGTGAATAACTCTGGTTTTACTGGCCGAATGTTTGTCTATGGGGTCCCGAATATGTGCACCAATTTTTAGGTCAACGCTAAATCTCAAACAGTAAAAGCTTTCAGTTGGCAACATTGCTTTAAGAAACAGACACTTTTGACGTCATAGCGGCCCAATTGAAAAACATACATGTATCAACGACATGAATATTGTGCAAATTTGTCCAGGTTATTCATTACAACCGAATTACGATTGCATAAGCTGACCTGGATATGCAATTTGACTGACGGACGAACACCATGGCATAGGCTCACTTGGGCCTTCAGGTCAGGCGAGTTAATAATGATCTGATATTTTCCGAATATTCTCAGTTTATTGAAATTTAACCATGCACAAGAATCATAGTAATTTCAACAGTTGATGCAACAACAATCTTCTATGATTTCACATAGAATGGCTGTACTAATACCCGAGTGTACTGTGAAGGCCCATGCTTTCATTGTGCTATGATTTCACATAGAATGACTGTACTGATACCTGAGTGTACTGTTAAGACCCATGCTTTCATTGTGCTATGATTTCACATAGAATGACTGTACTGATACCTGAGTGTACTGTGAAGTCCCATGCTTTCATTGTGCTATGATTTCACATAGAATGACTGTACTACTACCTGAGTGTACTGTGAAGGCCCATTCTTTCATTGTGCTATGATTTCACATAGAATGACTGTACTAATACCTGAGTGTACTGTGAAGGCCCATGCTTTCATTGTGCTATGATTTCACATAGAATGACTGTACTAATACCTGAGTGTACTGTTAAGGCCCATGCTTTCATTGTGCTATGCTTTTCTGACCTCTGTTTGCATTAACCCTTTCACGGATGAATTACCCATATCTCATTTTCAAGGCAACCATAGAGGAAAACTTTTGAATATTTTGAAATTAATCTGACAAGAAACTGTTGCTGCCTTAGGAAACAACAACTTCCAGTTAAATCAATTTCAAAACATTCAACAGAGTAACTTTTAAGTCGTAAGGAAATAATTTTTTCAGGGATTTATCAAAGAAAGGGTTATGCTAACACTGCCTTCCAGTAAAATAATTTGCTGAATATCCAACAGTTTTCTTATATTGTATTAACCCCCTTGAAAAAGCTATAGACTATCAAACTGACACTGGAGAATTAAGAGACTCATGGACAACAAAACATCAGGGATAAATCTTGCTTACACTTGATGCATGTGGTTAAGGTAAAGGAAAAGGGAGCTTCCAAATGGTGTTGATTGGTAACACCATAGAGTAATGTAACTACTATCACCAGTACAGAAGCTACAATAAATCAGAATAATCTAAAGCAACTAAACTACCTTAATATGCATCCCAATGCTCATATGCGTGAGGAGAGATAAATCTAATTCTGTTCCTTTTTACAAGCGCGGTCCTGTTATTACTGTACTTGTTATATAACAGTGATCTACTAGTATATCTGCTAGTTATCGCGATATAAAATACCCGAAACTATTCTGAAAACAATTTGACAGGCCACTGGTATATGCAGCAAAGAATTTCAGTGAAAATGGTTCCAAATTATTCGCTGTCATCATTTTGTGACCATAGAAACAATCAGTGAAAATTACACTAGCCAACTGGAAAACATTTTGACTGAGAATCCCTGCTGCTGCTAGCAACTACTTCCAGTCAGATTGTTTTCAAAATAATCAGCAGTATTGCACCAGTAGCAAGCAGTAAATAAGCTCTGTTATAGGTATCAATGCACAAATGGAATACTATTTGCGTGGCACTTAAACCCCACTGATAGGCGCTTAGGTCCACTTACATCTTTGATTGTTTGCAATATGGGTAAAATGATTGCTCCGATTATTCAGATCAATACATGTTTAACGTCTATGTTTAGAAACATCGTTTTAAGTTATTCTGATTCGTCTCTGGTATTTTACTGGAGTTAATAGTTTTATTCCTCTATGATGGTACCAATCAACAACATTTCGATGTTCATCTTTTCATTTTCTTTAAATTATAATATAGTATGGTGGCTCTTCTGTAGGTAGCGTTGATTGACACAAATCTTTGAAATTAATGATAATTTCAACAATTTCAAATGACTAATAACGAAATTTGACCATTTAAGCAATAATAAAAGTTTTTATTGTGAAAGATTATTAAATCTGTTGTATCGCAACAGTATATGTATGATAATATTCTCAGAACATAGAGTCATAGACAGTAGAATTCCGCCTGTGATTAAAGCACAATATGTACCGAATTTTGTCCCATATAAATCATATCTGCAGACAGTGAGTGAAATGTAGCCGCATGTGTGAATACTGAATATTGTTCACAGTAGGTTATCAATAATATGTGTGTGTCACTGAAGGAAGCCTCCACACTGAGTGTCCGACATGGCGATAGTTTTCATCCTCCCAGGGGATTACAGCAGTTCTTACTAAAGCACACACTATAACATCACATATTCAACTGAGCAAAGTTATGCACATGAGACGTCGTTATCTCAGAAAGTGGGTCTAGTCCTCTAGATAAATGGTTAAACCACCTAAAATCACAAATTTCCTCAAGGGCAGTGCCACTCTCAGGATACGACTGACACTCTGCTACAAAAGACTTCAGTACATGAGTAACACGACTATCACAGACCCGCAAAAGAAAGGACAGTTAAAGAGAGATGTTGAAATACATGCATGAAGCATGTTCCCAGAGTTTGTTGAATCGATATGAAGGATATTGAAGCACTTTCAGAAGTCTACTCTTTAAGTGAACAAGAATTCAAACTGAGACATATTTTGAAATAATACTGCTTTTAAACTGTTATTGTCTTGAATAGCTTACAGCATTATTCTGTCTAAAATATATATCAGTGTATCCACTTTCATAAAGACCTGACCTTTTTAATTACAGTTTCTCGATATCAAGAGCTATTCAATAATGATGTTGTGAATATTTTGAAGCTAATAATTTGACTGGAAGTTGTTGTTGCCATAGAGGGCAAAAGTTCCCAGTCAAATTAGTTTCAAAGTATTCAACAGAATCTCCCCTACATTATAACAAATCGGTAATAGCCGGCCTGTGAGAGATAAAGGATTAATATCCTAATTATTATGCTTTGACTAAACAGAATTTAATCATCTTGTCACCTTTAGTCGTTTTACTTTCAAAATATGGAGACACTAGTGCTTCAGTTATTGTACCTGTAGGCTTATCATGATTGTCTCATTACCCTTGCCCTGTAGAGGTAATAAGGTATTGCATTCAGATCTGATAGCGTGCTTGGAGCTCAGTATCGCTCTCCTAGAGTACTGTTGCCAGCAATAGTTTTTAGTTTTAAAAGCACACATTGTGGCCAGACATTTGTAAGAGTAATCTGTTAACCCTTTAATGGTCAAATTTGGTCAAAAAATGTTAATGTCTGCCTATTGAATGTCTATTTACAGGCCAAGAGAATACAACTTTTGGCAATTTATCACTGGAATGACTGGCTCGGGTATGAAGCCAGTCATTCCAGTGGTAAATTTTCAAAATTGTATTCTCTTGGCCTGTAAATGGACATTCCTCAAGACCATAACAGAAGCCGGTTTTGGCTGGTATGACCATTAAAGGGTTAAACAATTTTTGGGGGATTTCTGGAAACCCAAGATAGCTGCAGAAATAAATCCACCAATCAATTTTATGTATATTCTATGCGGATGCCTAACCCTATAGCAGCCAAGTTTGATTGAAATCGGCCCAGTAGTAAAATGTATTAATTACTGAGGAGTATTTTTTACCAAATTTCATTCCTAATTTCAGAAATCCAAAATGAGCACAAATGATTTAACAACCAGATTCTGTATAAATGTCAAGAATCATACATGTCTCTCCAGGAGAATTTCGAAGCGGAGTAATCACCTGCTCTCCTGAATTTAAATTTAAACCAGTGAGGCGAGCAGTGTTAGTACTCGCCTCTATATTCTATCATCGTTACTAAACAATATAGGCAATCTATGAGATGTTCGCCTAGAATTAACCGTAGGCAAGAGGAGAGCAACCAGTCGCCTCTCCATAAGTCATGGTCATATAATGTAGCATCTTAGAAGTAATTACATACAGGTCTTGTTGAAATATACTGTCATCTTTAAGACAAAAATGTGTTTTGAAAGATTTTTTAAATCCTGGATAGCCATTGTAAAAATCAACCAATCAACTAATAGTTTGTATCAAAAAATTCCATGCGGTTTAAGGTCATGCCAGCCAAGCTTGGTTAAAATTGGGTCATTTTTATGAAGATTTAATTATACGTTTTGAAAGATTTAAAAAAATTATAGTAAAATCCAAGATGTCCAGGTCAAATCTTCAGGTGGCCATTGGAAAATTTACCAATCAAATTTCTGGATACATTCTGGGAACCCTACCATCATAGAGCTATCCAAGCACAATTTGATTAATATATGTGGTTAATGGCCAGAAGTATTTTTATAAAAAGAATTATAGATAGGCAGGCGACAGAGGCAAAGGTCACCATGGTATAAGCTCGCTTAGTTAGTTGTCCCTTCAAAATGGGTGTGCTAAAAATTACTGATCAAATTTGGATAAAATTTTAACACAATAAAGGCTGATACTGTGAAAAGAGAATTTTCAGATGTTGGCTGTGATCAGTCAACCAATTTGGCTCAAATTTTAATAGGAAAGTTTGTAACCGTACATTAGGCTTCCACAACATTGCCATGTTTCATAAGGAAAATCCGTCATTAGGTGGAGGGTGATCTTGCTCGCTCTGTAGTTAATATTTACTGGTAAGCAAATGTTTGCTTATCAGACTGAAAGTTCATGTTTCTTGTACAGCAATAACCGAATCAATTTGGGGTTCATGCATGATGGTCAAGAGATTAATTTTTGAAAACTTATCACTGGACTGGATGACTTGATAATGGAGCCAGTCATTCTAGTGGTAAATTTTCAAAAATATAATTCTTATGACCTGCAGATGAACATTCAGTAAGGAGATATGCTGATTTTTGTTACCAAATTTAACCATTAAAGTGTTAAATATTCAAACATTTATCCAGACAGACGAGATCTCTCTTGACATAAACAAACCCTTTGTACTACAATCAATTCCGGAATCATAGTTTAATCCTCATCCCGTAGGTGGTAATGAATTTGGTATCCAGAAGTGTATCTACTACTGAGCTGATTTGCCTCAAATCTTAGCAACAAACAAAGGATCGTTCAGACTTTGGCCGTGATCCGACCACCCGTGAAAAATTCAGATGTACATGACCTACAAATCAAAAAATGGAGTTACGGATATCCCAGAAGCTACTGGTGTGATTTGGGTTAACACAGGGAGGTGTGTGTGGTGTGTGGTGTGGGTGGGTGGTGTGATTGTACACTAATTCGACTACTTTGTTTATGTTAAAGCCAATTTTCTAACTTCACTGAAACCTTCAGGGTCAGTGAGGTCACCTCTAAAAACGGCTTCTGCAGTGGTCTTGAGAAATGTCCATTTGCAGACCAAGAAGGATATTTTTGAAAATTTACCATTGGAACGACTTTATCGATAAGCGAGCCAGTCATTCCAGTGGTAAAATTTCAAAAATAATCTCTTGCATCAGTAAATCGAAATTTAAAAGAAATTCAAGGGTTAAAGAGTGAGGTGACTGTATACAGTGGCTACTTGTGTTCCATAAGGTGGTCTCTTCATAGGCATATAATTTCCACTCTGTGATAATATTACTGATTAACTTGATGGAGGCATTTCAAGATTAAATGGAAATCTAAACTCACCCATTCATCGCAGAGGCTAAGGGACCAGTTAGTGGTGGTCATTGGCTTTATCTATGCCTGCTCATTAAAAATAGAGAGAACTGACATGACAGATGCCAGTATAGACTGGCAGTATAACCTTTTTTTTTGGCCTTAGAGAAGAGTGTGTGCAATATATCTGATATTATTTAAGCCCTCTATTGATTTTTTAAAGAAATTTTAATTTATGACGGTAGTAATCATTACATTGCTCGGATAATTCTCATGCCGGTTTGTACATGTAGCAAAATAACCTAATGCACACCAAACATACACAACAGCAAGATGTTTTAACAGTAAATCACTATACATATATCATTATTATAGTTTTCTTACAACGCACCTTTCCGGTTTTAGCTATGCCCCACTCCTCTCTAGCTAAGCTACACCAACGCAATGCTCGTGTGGGGATCGATCGATCCCTGCACTTCTTGACCATCAATTTCCTGAAAATTATACAGGGAAGCTGTTGAATATTTTGAAACTAATGTGACTATTATTAAATAGCAAATACATACAATTCATGCAATGTGTCGGACTGTTAAACATTTAAATGGACTAAGTTGAGTCATTCATGCTGTAATTGATTATGACGTCATACTACGCGTCACGTAGTTGATTATGATGTCATATGATGGATGGATAAATTGGAAATATCCATTACGCTTATGTGTGTGAACAAAAGTAAACCTCCATCAGCGTGCTAATGTCTATTTCCAGCATGCTAAACAGTTGACGATTGGTTTGTTTGAGTGGAATTAATGAAAACAGGTGTTTTAATAATTCAATTAAAAACCTTCTAATAGGATTAATAAAATAAAACGAATTGTTTGAACAATTACAATATTTAAGTAATAAATTTATGATTATACCTTTATAACTTGAAAGCTAATTGACACCTCTGAGTGTAAAGTATCTCCATTTCTTTCCCCCACGTTGTCCTGCACTGACTCAGTCATGGCTCGTCAATCACCTGTTCATCGCTACAAGCCAGCTTTTCAGGTGTACTCCAATCGTTGGACTATCCAACAAATTAATTGGTATATTCCGTCCAATGTGACTTTTAATGCTCTACGATACACAGTATTTCTTCATTTTGACTTTCTAGAGCCTGATAAATGCGTGTTTACAAAAAATATTTTCACAAAAACAAATAAACATCGTGAGGAACCGATTCTTACACACCAGTACCCGAGTACCCGCTAATTGCCTTTGAGCGGCCTCGCTAAGCGATCGTCCGGAAATGTGTATTACATTCTCCGCTTCAGATGCAGTATTGATCAATATTTTAATTCTATACGCTTATTAGCTCCAATCGACATCCAAATATCATATTCCCAATTCCCATACAAATCTGTCACGTCTGAGACCGAGTAGTCTGTCGGGAAGCGACGGCTTTTCTACTTTTTTCACCGGTTCCACTTGTGACGTCACAAGTACGAAGGATTTCCCGCTTCCCAGAAATCAGAGTTTCTGTTCGGCAATCCTCGGAAATTAATGATAATGTGCCTATATTTTTAATACGGCATTTATATTATTAACTAATACAATTTTCGAGTAGAGGAGGTTTATTTACC